>JBAMIH010000155.1:0-50000 GCA_038501795.1 Pseudopleuronectes americanus
GTTATTTGATGATATAAAAACAGGGTGAAAGGTCATGATTGACATCTGAGACGGATTCGCGATTGGGGTCACATCAGAGTCAGAAGTCAACATTTCAAGATGGTGGCTGGAGCTCACAGAGTGTTGCTGGTTTCTCCACAGATGGCCGGGTGTTCACGTGGGGTCAGGACTCCAGGGGCCAGCTGGGTCTGGGTCTGGGGAAGCCCTTTGCCAACTCACCCCAGCAGCTCCGCTCCCTGTCGTCGACCCCGCTGGTTCACGTCGCCGCGGGGGGGGAGCAGAGCTTCGCCCTCTCTGTCAGTGGGGGTGTGTTCGGCTGGGGCAGAAACGACCGTGGGCAGCTCGGGCTGGGAGACACAACAGGTGCCTTGCCTCTTTGTTTTGTATTTATATTTAAATCAATGTTAAACTGCAATCTGATGTCATCAATTGTATCTTTTTAAAAACACTTAAAGGTTTAAGTGAAAGGATCTATTCGTAGAAATTTAATATAAAATAATCCTACTGTTTTTTTATCTAAATCGTAGGAATTGTTTTTTTTCTTCAGAATGGGCCCTTTATATTTAAATACTTTATATTTAAATCCTTATATTTACATCAGGAGCAGGTCCTCGCTACGGAGAGGCTGCAACATGCAACTTCATCACTAGATGTCACTACATTCTACACATTGAGCCTTTAAAGCTGAATTTATCAAACTGTAACAACATTTGAAATGTATCTGTCACACGTATTTTCATGTAAATTGTGTTGTTTATTTCTCTTCTACAGACAGACGGACACCAGCTCTGGTTAAAGGTCTGAACATGAAGGGAACTGTTCACATTTCCTGTGGGAAGGATCACACTGCTACTCTAACTAAGGTAATTTAAAAAAGCTAGTAACAAAAATGTTTTTATCTTAAATACTTATTATATGGTTATCCATCTATAAAGACTTGAAAGCTCCCCAAAAATTAAGCCCTGCATCTCCATGTTAGTGGATGGGATATGGACCAAACTAAAACATTGAGTATGTGTTAAATGAATTGTTGACAGCATGTGACTGACTCGTGATTGGTTGAGCGTGTGTACAGGTGGATGTGTTGATATTTAGAAACAGTGATGCAGACACCGATACTCGTTTATCTCTTAAGTTTATAACTTGACGACCAGCGATGAACACAAGCTGTTGCTAACACACGCATGCCTGTGTGTGTAACTGGTCATGTGACATGTGACACACACACACACACACACAGTGAACCCTGCCTTACCTGATTGTCTGTGGGACTTTGAACCGTTGCCCTCTGGCTGCTTCCTCAGGATGGCGCTGTGTTTACATTCGGCTCGGGGCAGTTCGGGCAGCTCGGGCACAACTCGTTCTCTGATCAGCTCCGTCCTCGTCTTGTTGCCGAGCTTTTGGGGGCAAAGGTCACCGAGATCGCTTGTGGACTGTACAGTATACCTACTATTTCTTTTTTGAAGAATTTCACTTGGAACCTGCTTTGAAGAACAAACAGGGATCAAAGTGTCTAATGATGTTTTTTAATTCCTTATCTTCTTAGACACCACACGTTAGTGTCCACAGACGCCAGGAAGGTTTACTCCTTTGGGGTGTGGCGAGCACGGGCAGCTGGGACACGGAGGCGAGAGTCATCCGTCTGTGCCGCTCCCCGTTCAACTGCCACAAGGTCTCAGTGAAGTCATGAGGGAACATTACCTAACGTATGAAGGAGATGATATTTTTACTCAATACTTTTTTAATTCCAGGCAGCAGTGACAGTCCCAATATTAGAAACATCTTCGCAGGAGGAAACTGTTCATTTGCGACATGCTCATCTAATGAGGTACCGACACTAATACACTGACACACTCAGGGATGGAAGGAGAATAATGAACACATCAACTCAACCAGTTTATTTTGCAGGAGCCAAACACTGACAAGGTCAGTAATGTTTCACAGTCTTGTCTTGATGACATGATCGACAAATGGACGTCTGAATGTGATGCAAAAACCTGGAAAAAGATAAAACAGTGAGTAAATGACATGTTCTCTATATATCAGGAGTTTGCTGAAGAGCCTGATGGTGTCTTGACTGTAACTGTAAATATATCAATCCACAAATCCAAGATCTAAACACTTGCTATTAAATCTTCACAGGGAAATCCACAGGACTTTTTCTACAGCATCTTGTATGAATCAAAGTTTCCTGGAGAAAAGGTAAACACGGAAACTCTTTGCACGATTATACCTTCCTTTCATATCTGGTGAATTTTTTATATAGGGAGAACTTCCACTCTCACAAGTTCTGACCTTCGAGTATTCTGACACCACATGAATGCCCGATAGCACAGTCTCACAAAGCTGCCAGCATGGGTTTGGACCCAATGTTGTTTGCTTTGTGTTGTTAGGAAAGAAAAACATTTCCAGACCTCATCAAAGTACCACGGCGTGAACTTGTCGCTTGCACGACTCGCTTTCAAGAAACTTGTGAGGAAGGACGATGTTTGGGCAGAGGTGTGTAACTGTTTGTTAAGTGTCACTTTTTTAAATTTGATTGTTTTAATCAAGGGAAAAGATTCCTTCTTGCAGGTGAAGTGAAACATTTATCCTGAAATCCTCTGTGGAGGTAATGAGTGAATCTTTTTCCAACGAACAGGTGGCGGCTGCTGTCCTGAAGCTGCTTCCCACTATTTCGAGGATCCAGTGGGAGTGGAGGGGTTGAGGATCTTCTTGCTTCTCAATGATCTTCTTCACGTGATCCAGAAGCTCCATCGACCACAGAGCATCGAGCTCGCTCAGGCCGTCGCTGCTGCCGTTCTGAAGCTGTCTGCTGAGAACCTTCAGGTGATAGGTACTGCAACCACTGTACGAGCAACATCAGCAAGATACTACGCACCACTAGGCATGCATTGCATATTACTCAGACATGATTTTTAGATATTTTAGGTGGCGAGATTGTTTCCTTCGCAGATCTCTCGGACCTCTGCTTATATCCCCCATGAGAAATCGAGGAATCTTTTTTAAAGGTTTCTCAATTGGTTGTAATGTTCCTGAAGAATAAAACGTAAATCGCTCCCACGGCTTGCATTTCTAAGCTCTCACGAAAAGATATCTGGTTGTAGTGTCAAATCTTGGGATTCTCAAAATGTTTTAATTTTCCAGATAGGACTTATAGTAGTTGAGTAACAAGTATTTGTTTGATGATGGCGCTAGGGTGAGAATGATTTCTCCACTCATTGGATCCAATGTTAATTATCGGAGGAGATTTATTGAATGAGAACTACGTTTCTAAACTGCTCGCATGGCCTCAATTTTTAATTCTAAACAATAATATAGATATGTACTTGTTCGTTCAAGTCTTGTGATTCTCACTGTTTTTTCATTTTTACGGATAGGAGTTATAGATTTCGAATTTGGGCATTTGTCTCTCTCTTTTATTCCAGCTTTTATTCTCTGGGTCTCTATCTCTGTCTCTCTCTCTCTCTCTGGATCTCTCTCTCTCTCTCTCAGGGTCTCTCTCTCTCTCTGTCTCTCTCTCTCAAATGAACACAGTCTGTCTCTCTTCCCAAAAAAAACAAAAGTCTCTTTTCGACCCAGCAACATTCTAGGCCCCCATTCGAAATGTCTCTGCAGGAGTAATTTCCAGGTTTTTTATTTAAGCTCATTAAAATATAATCCCACAGAGTTTTATTAAATTTCAGTTTGAAATCGCAGGGTGTGTTGGAGGAAGTAGTAGATTAAAACCTGCGGGCTGCACAACCTGATAACTGAAGGTTTCTAGCTTCAATGTTGTGAAGGTGCAATATGTCCTTGACGTCTGCTAATGTTGTGAAATGTCCATGTTGTCTTCCTCAGGAAACTGGTGGACGACACTGTCAGCCTCTACCATATCTGCATATGTTAGGGTTTGGAAGAAAGCCCTCTCAGACCTGCTGCCCTCAAGCCTTGTTCTTCCCCACTCCAGCTTCAGAAATCTATTACAAGTCCTCCAGTACATGTACAATGTTAGTATGCCTCAATATTTGTGTTTTCCATAAATATTACTCAGCATAATCCCAAACCAACGGAGCCCTCGAAGGGTCAAGGGGAAGTAAAGAATTCTCACCATGAAGCCTTCGGGGGCTCCGTACTAATCTTGTGCACTTTTTCTACAAAATGAAGCTTGTTTACTTTTTTAATTTGTTCACTAAATGAATAAAACCTCTGTGTTAAAGGCCAACAGCAGGACCTCAGAGTCTCAAAGGCTGCCAGACAGCCACTTCTATTTGCTCATGGACCAAATCTTTCTTGGTTGGGATCTGCGTCAATGGATTTTACAGACGAAACGCAAGGGTAAAAAAATACCCTGCAAAGTTGCAGTCCCTGTCTATTCATGTGATAAACAGAATGGTGACCACATACAAGTATATTTAAACCTAAATGATGTGTACTCTCTCTTTTCCTTCTAGAGGATGGATGCTGAGCCTCTTGTCCTTGGTAGATTTCCAATTGTGATGGATCTGCAATCAAAGAAATTGATTCTTGACGTGTATGCTGAAATCACCAAGGTAACTGAGGTCCTGAGCTTCGCCTCATGAGAAAAAGCTTTAATGATCAACACGAGGGACAGTGATCGCCCTCTACTGGATAATGAAGCAAAGTGAATGTCGATTGATCCATTCACTTTGCAGATAAAAGCCAGAGGTCAGCGTTGGATGTGAACATGTGAATCTATAACCAGTGACATTTTTATTTTCATTGTAGCAGGAATCATACAATAAGATGGGGTGGAATTTATTCTGCATGTATGGACCAGACTATCTGCATGCTGAAGATGCGCTTTTCAGACTGAAGCTGAGACGAGCATCCATTTCAGAAGACACTTTTGAACAACTGGATGCCGTCCCTCACAGGGAATACAAAAAAATACTTGTGGTATATGTGATCGCCGTAGCATGGCCAGAATTTGCATTATGGAATCGTCTACTCTGATATTAGTTACAAACATTGTCCTTCGGTCTTCTAGGTCTTTTTTGATGAGAACTTTACGCGAAGCATTGTCAACATCAGAGACTTTTTTCATGACGTCTTTCACGAGCTGATGTCTGACAAATCGGGGATGTTCACTTTCAATGACTCCGGAAGACTTGCATGGTTCCCTTCCAACGTAAGATTTGAAATCCACATACAGGAAAAAAAATATTCACATCATTCTTTAACTCTTCGTAGAACATTCATCAGTTCAATGTTTAATCTGTGACTACAGTGGATTCATGGTTTTAATTGTCACTTCCATCAACACCAGGCAACACACAACCACCACAGGTACTTCCTGTTTGGAGTTCTGTGTGGATTGGCTTTGTACAACCAGTGCATCATATACCTCCCGTTCTCAATGGCTCTGTTCAAGAAGCTGCTCGGTGTGAAGCCTTCGCTGGAGGACATGATGGAATTCAGTCCGGACGTTGGAAAGTAAGTGAAAATATATATAAATTCAAATCACTTAATTTTCTGCTGTAGGGCAAGTAAGTACTTTCTCAGACTACACTGTAAACATTGTGAAATCTCATTGATGCTTGAATATTCCTGCTTGTTATTTGTTTGTAGGAGTCTGCTGTCCATCCTGGAAGAATATGGAGACAAAGAGTTGGAAAGCCTGGGCTTGGATTTTTTAGTAGGTTTTTTACAGATGGTCAATAACTGACCTCATTTATCCTCTTTCTGATCAACTGATCAATTTATATCAGTTCCCAAAGCAGTGATGTCACTCTTCTTTCTTAACAGATCAGCTGGGATGGGACAGACGTTGACCTTGATCCCACGAACCCTGAAAAAACTGTGACAACTCAAAACAAGTAAGGACCATGGAAGCAGTTTAATGTCACTTTCATCTATTTTGTGCCACAATACAAATTAAGAAGACAATTTTAATATGTTGTGTAAATTGTACAGTGGTACACTTGTGCTTGAGGCTCATTTATGTACGAAATGAGATGTGGCAATTTAAAAGATGTAACCATCAATGCACATATTTTCATTTCCTTTTAAATTTGCATTGTTGTTAAGACATACATCCACTAGAGGGCAGTGCAAAATTGAGATTTTCTGACAACAAGAACCATGAACATGGTTTAGGAGGTTGTGATAATTAAATTATGTGTGATATAACCAAGAGGAAACATGAAAGATGTAAAAAAAAATAGGGCCCAGAATTGATCCCTGAGGTACACCACAAGTAAACTTTTAAGTGAAAGAGGGCACGTCATGATTTATGAGTTGCGTGCATCGGTTTGTTGGATAAAACTTAGCATCTCCTTGACAGGAAGGAGTTTGTGGACTCCTACGTGAATCACGTCTTCAACACATCTGTGGAGAGTGTGTTTCTGGAGTTCAAGCGAGGCTTCTACACGGTTTACGACATGGGACTTGTTGAAGGTGTTGAGGCCAAAGGAGCTGCAGGAGGTCCTGCAGGGCAAAGACTTCTGTGACTGGGAAAAGCTGAAACAGGTAGAATCAAAACAAGAGCTCCTTGTGTTCCTGTCTTCTATACAATAACAACTAATTAATCACATTTTAATTTGCTTTATTTGAATCCTACTAAATACGACGACAGCAAGTTATTCTAACAATATCTTTCACTCTAATTAGAACACACTTTACGAGTTCCCGTACCATGTTGGCCACCCCAACATGCAGATGTTTTGGGAGGTTTTTGATGAACTAACCGAGGAGTCAGAAGAAGAAGCTCCTATGTAAGTACTAAAATATAAAATGTTAAACTATCACAAGCAAGACAGATAAATTAAATTATATTACAGATGTACCAGACTAGACTTGCTATATGTGCTCAGAATGAAAGGAGAGGTAGTTGCTCATTTAATCTGATCACGCAGAGATAGAGACAGAGATTTCTTCAATCTAGAGTCAGGAATGTTTTAATATTCACTTTTATGTTTGGTGTACGATGATGATAGAATCGATAAACTAATGAAGAGTATCACCAAAATAAATCAAATTAAAGAATCTCTTTGTTTACCACTTCTCTCTCATCAAGGGTTTGTGACCGGTTTTGAAAGGTTGCCTATTCTTGGCAATAAAAGCATGACCATCAGGCTCAAGTACGTCGGTAACATCTCTCAGGACCAGTTCTACCCTGAAGCACTCACGTGCCACTCTTTTCTGGAACTGCCCCTATACTCAAGCAGGGAGAGTATGAAAACCAAGCTGACAGAGGCCCTGAGCAACATTAGAAGAAGCTACAAGTGAGGGTGGAACTCTGCTGCAAGTATTCTGCACTGAGCAGAGGGCGGAACACAGTGAAAACACTTTGTAAATCGACCAAGGACCAACCATTGTACTGTACCTGCACCTGTGTACTGGCTCACATGACAGTGGACTAAGTGGTTGTATAAAAAAAAATGAATGCCTCAGAGTAAAAAATACAATTACAATACATAAATAGGGGTGATAAATATTTTTGTGTAGGTTTTCCAACGTCCATTATTTAATTCAACTGCAAACTTGAAGAAAATGCATTTGTGTGTGCACAGCAGTCACTTTTTTATGCCTGTTATAGGGTTAGCTTCTAATTGATCCAAGTCTTTTAGAGCATTTAAAAGGAAATTAACAGCAACTAACGACCTATTGCTCGAACTATGACCATTCTTATATATATGTGATTCAACAGTATTGATATTGATATTGATATTGTCTGTAAAGTGTTGACTGGATGAAGAGCAATATTTGAAGTATTTTTCATAAACGATGGGTTTTTATTATGTTGAGTAACAACTGCTCTCATACTTCGATTGTGCGAAGGTTCACATGTTTTTCTTTTCTTTCTTTTCTTTTTATTTGTTTGTTGTATTGGGAAATTCTGGATTTACACTGGTGTGGAAAATAATAAAAGACATCTGACATTTGTTTGAATAACTTAAAACTTAAGTCATTATTATTTTTTAACTAAAGATTGGCAATACTACACAAATACTGTTCGACACTGCACCCTAACTTCAGTGCATGATCTGGGTGTTGCAGATAAATGTGTAATGTTGACTGAGAGAGCTTTACCACTAGAGGCTCCCATTGTGCTGCTGGTTGTGTTTGGTTGAACAAAGAGGGATGTGATCAGCTGATGACAGAGCAGAGAAAAGGTTTTTCAAATGTATAAACCTCCAGATGTGGGTCAATAGAAGAGACAAAGTAAATAAACTTTACACGATGAGTTCATCCGTATTTACTGTTACTCCCCAAAGAGACTACACAGGATGTTATTGTTAATTCTCAGAAAAAGCTTGTGTGCTATCATTTCACCGTATATATGTTCTGACTGTACATATTCTGTTGACACAGTTTTTATTAGATTCTACTCCATTTATGTCTTTTTTTGTATTTGTAGTTTACGGTAACTCCTTTCAAATTGTGTTCCATCCTGACTGGCCTCATGTTGCTGTAACCTGAGGGGCTATTGTCTTATCTTATCTTATCTTATTTATTCTTATCCAAACTTATATTATCTTTATTTTTATCTTACATAATGTTTACTGGAAGAGATGCGACCACTAGGAGGCGCCATTATCCTGCTGGTTGTTGTGTTTACATGGAACAAAGAGGGATGAGATCAGCTGGTGACAGAGCAGAGAAGAACTGAAATCCACTGATCACAACCACATGACTGAGTTTATGAATGAATAAATGCAAATGATAAAGAAGATCGGGGAATCATCTGACATCCTGTGTTTCACCATAGAACCCGAAGCAGGATGTTCATCTAAATTCTGAGGATAATAACTTTTCCAGGTCATTTCCTCTGAGGAGCACGAGGCGTATTATGAGTGAAGCTCTCAGCTGATCCGGTTCGATCTCACATTCTGAATAAAAACCGCTCAGTTGTATAATTTCTTGGATCGCTCTCCTCTCGGGGAAGCGCGCGGCCGCGGGCTGCCGGAGCCTCGGGAGCGAGTCGGAATGTATTGACGTCACAAGGAGGCCGGACACACGCTCTCTGTAGGGGCGTGCACGCATCCCTGTGTAACACCAAGTGTGCGTGTGTGTGTGTGTGTGTGTTTGTGCACGCTCATTAAGCTCGAGCCCGAGGGGGGCGGGGATGGATGTGGAGAGAGGAGCCGTGCGTCCTCGTGGAGCCGCGCAGTGAGGCGGCGCAGTCTGTGCGTCCTGGTGGAGCAGCGGACTCTCCGGTGCGCGTGCGAGCCGCCCCACGCAGAAGTGCGACAGTCCGCGCAACAGCGATGGTGAGTTCAGCGCCGATGTCTCCTGCGGTTCCACTGCGGTGCGTGTCCCGCAGGTCGAGTCCCGCAGGTCGAGTCCCGCAGGTCGGGTGCGAGGGTTGTTTTGGAGCTGCAGCCCGGAGGACGGTGCGTGCGTGCGTGCGTGTGCTTGTGTGTGCTTGTGTGTGCTTGTGTGTGTTTGTGTGTGTTTGTGTGTGTCAACTGGAGTCCGGACTGCAGGTGAGTGTGGAGCCTGAAGTGTGGAGCCGCGGGATGCGATGCAGCTGCAGAGTGGTGTGGTGGGGGGGTTTACGCAGTGTTTTGGGATGTGGTGAGAAGTGAACCGTGCGGCCTGCTGGAGTCCGGCCGGCCCACTGCAGCTGTCAGCCGGGACTCGAACGTGCTGGAGGAGGCGGTGGTGAGAACAACAGCAGGCCTACGTGAGAACTGTTTGAATGAGACCGAGGCGATGAGGCTGAACTCGTTCAAACTCTCCTGTGGAGACGAGCTCTGTGATTTCTCATAGTTTTGAATGTTGTCCTGTTGAGTATCTGGGTTTTCTCTGGTGTGCAGATGCACTCTCATGCACGCAGGCAGTGTGGGTGTGTGTTGGGTTATGATTTTTTTGTTATACACATGCACTGACCCCTGAGCAACAGAAGTTCAAGTCTCCAGACAGCAACACAAACATTAACAGCTTCAGAGCAAATTGTCTCTTAAGCAAAACCTGACATTAGACAAAGTGTTTGGTTCTACGTCAGAATCTGAGTCTGAGCTCTGACCCAAAACCATATCCTGTGTTGAGTCAGCTCCGGACAGAATTCAGAGACCAGCTCAGATTAGTCATAAATTTGCGTGTGTGTGTGTGTGTCTGTGTGTGTGGCAGCCATTTCATCTCAGCGTCTGTTGAGTTTGTGAATTTTAAAGAATAGAAATGATGTGGTCTCTTACATTTTCCTCTGATTTGCTAACCTTGCAATTATATAAACAATTTTCACTTAACTCAGGTTTTCAGCAATTAATCACTCAATCAAATTTACATATATATAGACACAAATATCAGAATCAGAATCAGAATTCTTTTTATATATATATTTACACCTTCTGCCCCTAAGCTTCAGCAATAGAGGAACACCCAAATCTTTTAACAGCATTGATGAGACAAAAGACGGCATCAACATGAACTGAGGTGAATCAATATTTAAAGCATCAATACAAAAGAAAAGGTCGGACAGAGATGAAGGAGCAGTATTGACATTTGTAATGAGATATTATCAGTAATGGTAGAATATGAGAGGAGGCATATTGTTTATCTGAGAAATCTGGTTGTGATCATAATCCACGATTTGAAAGGTACTGCAGAAATAAGTTTATTATTATTATTATTGTTATTATTAAAGTTACTCTGGGGAAAATCTCATGGTGACATCACCAGGTCTAATGACACCTTCTGACCCTCTTAGCAAAACTAATGACACACACACACAGACACACACACACACACACTCTCACACGTACATTAAGGTTTCCTGTTACAGTATTGATTAGAGGAGCCATTTGTGCTGCATGCATGTTATTTGAGATAGAGACACACACAGGCCCTCGGACAGTGAAAGAATATTTTACCCTCCGTTGCTTTCGCAGAACGATAATCTTCCACATTTTAATCTGTTCCCACTTGAGAGTTAAACCTCTTTCTCGTCCGTCTTATGAAATATCGGTAATGAGGCATTAGCAGCAGCTGACCTCACCTACATTCAAGCCCTTTCTCCTCCAGGCCCAAGTTGTGTGTATCACAGTGTCGTCTCTTTGTTTGTCTCACCAGACGACTCTCCACACCTCGGCACCTTCACCGGACTCTTCTCCACCTCCTCTTTCCCTCGGTTCCTCTGTGTGAGTCCTCCGGCTCTCTACCCACCTCCCGTCCAAATCCACTCAAACATGGACTCGTCCGAGGAGGTGACCCCGGGGCAGGACGGACTCCTCGACCTCCGGAGCAGCCCCGGTCGCTCCGACCTCAGCGGACTGTACCACCTGGGTCGGACGCTGGGCAGAGGCCACTTCGCGGTGGTCAAACTGGCTCGCCACTTCAACACTGGCCAACTGGTGGCCGTCAAGATGATCGACAAGACCAAACTCGACGTTATGGCGTCAAGTCACCTCTTACAGGAAGTGAGGTACGGACAGAAAAGTTTATGGTCAGAAACTTTAACTCACTTACTTAACTTCTTGTCACCATCATGACGATTTGTGTATTTTCAGGTGCATGAGGCTGGTGCAGCATCCCAACGTGGTTCGACTCTACGAGGTCATCGACACGCCCACCACCCTGTACCTGATCATGGAGCTGGCTGAGGGCGGCGACCTCTACGACTACATCCTGCGCCACGAGGCCGGCGTGGCCGAGGGCACCGCCAAGCGCCACTTCGCCCAGATAGTGCGAGCTGTGGCGTACTGCCACCAGCTGCACGTGGTGCACCGGGACCTGAAGCCAGAGAACGTGGTGTTCTTTCCGCAGCAGGGCGCCGTGAAGCTGACGGACTTCGGATTCAGCAACTTGTTCCAACCGGGGACGATGCTGGCGACGAGCTGCGGGTCGCTGGCGTACTCGGCTCCGGAGATTCTGCTGGGAGAAGAGTACGATGCTCCGGCTGTAGGTAAGAAACCAGACGGGATAACCAATCAGGAATCAGTCTCAGCTGTCAATCAAGATGCTTTTTTAGCCTAAAATAACTAATTGAACTCATCTGAAAAAAAGAACGCTTGAACAAATATGTGTAATATAGAAATATGTAAATAGAAATATCGAGTGACAGAAACCATCTTTGAGAAAAATCCGACATGTATTATAAGTTTTGTCGATGTCCCATCTGCTAACATGGAGGAGGCAGGATTATGAACTATACTGCAACTGGCCACCGGGGGGGCGATTTAGATTAATTGGCTTCACTTTTAGGAGGCTTTCATGTCGTCCATCTTTATTTGGTTTTACAGTTTATCTACGTTGGTCAGGACTGAGATGTTTGAGTCCCTAAATTACAATGTGAAACCAAAACGAGCCGGTTTAAATGGAAACATCGGAATACAAACATGAAGCCTTAATCTCAACGAAGAGGTTTCACTTTAAAATCCATTTAGTAGCAAATCTGGAGCTTTTGATCATCTTACAGGTTTTTAAGCAACATCTCATGAGCCAAGGAAGAAGTGTTTGTACAAATAATCATGTGATCATGTTTGGTAAGACTAGGTTGCTAACATGCCAACTAGTCCATATGCCCAATTCAGATGGACGGGTTTATTGTTTGTATTTATGCCAGTTGTGTGTGTGTGCGTGTGCGTTGGCGTGTTTGCAGATCCATCACATTAGATCTATATGTCGAGAATCTTTGTGGCCATATTTGTCCCTGTGACCCTGTGTATGTATTTCTGTGTTTTCTTGCATCTTTGTGTGAATGTAAGTGTGTGTTCCTGCCCACTGTGCATTCGCTGTTTGTGTCTTTGTGTCCATATAGGATTAGTGTGTGTGTGTGTGTGTGTGTGTGTATGTATCTGGGTCAGTCTGATCAAGTCGGCCAGTCCTGAGCCAACTGGGCACATTCTGCAGTGGAACCAAACACTGCAGCTCAACACCACCGGGCTCCGACACTGCATAGCAAGCATTATTTGTGTGTGTGTGTGTCTGTGTGTGTTTGTGTGTGTGTGAGAGGGAGGAAGACAAAGACAGATAGCAGAAAGAGAAAGTACCCTGCTTCCATGTTTATCCACAGTGGAGCGGTTGGTCCTCAGGGAATTATCAGACATCAGAGGTGAGGTTGTGGGAGCTGACGAAATGGAAACAGGGGTTTTGGACACAACATGTCCACTTTGGGGTGGTGTCGGTGGTCTTCTCTGCTGTGATTCTGGCAAAACACTTTTTACTTTCCGCTGACTGCAAAAGCATCTGCTGAATACAAATACATCCCGGTGGCCATTAGTGGCTTCTTGAGAAAAACCCGTCCACAGTGTTTGTTTCTGTTCGGAGGAAACTGCCGGTGGATCAGAGCTTCAACCCATCTTCACCCGTCCGTTTACCAGCTGCCATTTTAAAGCCTCAAGTTTTGCTTTGAGTCCGGCGCCATCTTGGTTTTTTGAAAACTAGACGTAACCATATTTGGAGGAGCAGGGGGCGGAGCCTGACTCAGAGCTTGAGGACACCGCCCACCCACCTCCACCTGGGACCTGCAGACATAACACACTTCAAATACTGAGACTTGACTTTTTCAGATAAAGATGGACGACATGAAAGCTCCCCAACAATACAGCGTCTCTATCGCCCCCTGTTGGCGAGCTGCTGGTTTATAAAACCCCGCCTCCTCTGAGTTAGCAGATGGGACATGGAACAAAAGTCATATAGTTGTTGTTTTTTAGATTGTTTCTGTCATTTTAGGTTTGTTCGAGTGTTTATGTTTCCGATCAGTTTGGTTTTAATTAGTTATTTGATGATTCTGGAAGAAACATTGTGATTGACAGCTGAGATGACTCCGGTCGTCATGACCTCAATTCTGCGTGGACTCGTTTAGAATGTGGCATAATTTGTGCTTTTGGACTTTTGCACTTAATCTTTTGGATACTGGGAGGAAGTGGAGACACGTCATCCATCTTTATTTACAGTCTATTTTCAAACCAGTAGAGGCGCCCTCTGCTGGACATTTGACAGAACACATGTTTACATCTACGAGAAAATAAATACCTTGATTCGTCAAATTTTCATATCAAACATAGTATAAAATGTAACTTTGGCCACTAGGGGTCTCTCAATCAAAACAATAACAAATTAACTAGTTTAATGATGTTGTGAAGCAGTGTGGGATCATGGGAGTTATTCTTTATAAATTGTGGATTTTCTCTGGGTTTGAACATTGCTGGAAACATTTTGGATAATGTACAGCACGTACACAAGTCAACACAATATATAAGTGTAGTTTGTTTTAAGACATCTTAATGAAGGTGTCTTTAAACAGCAGCTGTGATGAAGGAACACATTCGGTTCACATGCGTCGTCAACATGACTCACGAGCTGCGTGAGTTCCTGCTTCTAAAAGCGTCCGTGGGAAGGGCGTCCATTCAAATCCATTTGTGAGCTATTTCTGCCTTTTGACTCAAATGCACTTCTCTGTTCTCTTCAGCTCAACCTGTGGACGTCGTGGGGATTGTGTCACTCTGATAGAAACGCACACTTCCAACCTCCCCACACCACACACACACACACACACACACACACACACAGTCATGAATATTTATGTGTGTGTTTGTGTGTGTGTGATAATCTTGAGCTGCACAGAGGAAGAGATGTCCCTTAGTGATCTCAGCTTAGTAAGGTGACTCATAAACCCATCTCCACACACACACACACACACACACACACACACACACACACACACACTGCTCTCTGTGTCTTTTCTATTTCGGTCTTGTACTAACTGGCTGCTGTTTAATTCACTGTGGTTCCTTCACTTCTGGGAGCCGTGCAGTGTATGTGTGCTCTGTTTGTTCGAGTACATGCTGTGTGTGTGTGTGTGTGTGCATTTGTGTGTGTGTGTGTGTGTGTGTTGATGAAAGTCATATGATGTGGAGGAGAAGCAGGAAGGTCCACAGGGTCTCTTGCCTTTGACATAGATAAACGTTGCCTCTTCCTACAATTACATAATGTCATCCTGTAAATGTGTGTACGTGTGTGTGTGTGTGTGTGTTGCATCATCCTGCTGCTGTTCCAACCTGCTCAGGCTTAACGCTTGTACTTTTCCCTTTTCTTGCCAAAATAGTTTTGTGTGTTTGTCCACAGAACTCCGTGAACCAGGTTCTAGGCTCAACATGTGAAGTCTGTCTGTTTGTGTGAACGTGCTCCGCCTGAGGAAACTCTAAATATGACTCTGACTGGGGGGGGTTCTGACAGAGAAGCTCTTCTTACCGACACGTTATGTAAAAAAGGGAAGATGAGAAGGGCGCCTGAGTCTGTGGGGGTTGGGGCTGTCTTCGGTGAGAACTCAGCTGACACATGTTCACTCTGAGCTGGAAAGACTTTGTTTATGGTCGTGATAGAAACATTCAACCTCATTCAGGTTGTTTTAAAAACAGCTCAAGTTGAATTACCTGAGTTCACTTCTGATGTTATTCTGACGACTTATTGAATTATTTGATTCCATAACTGAGTCAAGGACATATTATAACCTTTTATACTTTAATTTCTTTTTAATGTAGGAAAAATGACATGAGATGGGAGGACAATCTGCTTTTCCAAAAGTTGAGTAGATCACAACAGTCCCTTAAAATTAATACTCAGAGAAATCAGGGCCCTGAATTTGTTTTCGTCAAGATCCATGAATTATTTACAAAAGGTTTTAGAAAATAATATGTTCTCACAAAGTAAAAGAAAGAGATAACAATAAATAACATTCTACGGGTTTTAACATTTAGAGTCTTGGCTCATGTCCTCATCCGTCCACTGAGTTTTATTGAAATCTGTAAGAAAGAACATCTCTCTCTCTCTCTGGCTGTGAAAAGGAAGATTCCTGATTCCCTGATCAGGACTCGTTCTTCATCCTTCCACCTGGAGCCTCGACTGGATCTGAGACCCACAGTGAGTTCTGCACATGAACTCTGAGGTCGGGTTGTTGTGTTAAATCCCTCTGACTCCAGTAAATGTGATTCATTCAACCGCAGCAAAGAGCCTCATTCAGAATAATGACTTTTCCGTCCTTCCACCACTTCACGGCTCTCGTCTCCGCTCGGGGGCGGACGGTTGATCGGAGCCGCGAATCCAACGTCCCCCATAAACATCCCGTTTTAGATCAGAGCCGCATAACCAGAGAGCTTTTCCAGACAAAAGCCCTTTGTCAGTGTTTTCGTTCCGACCTGAAGGCTGCAGGACAGTTTATATATACACAGACTGTTCCAGGCCTCAGGAGCTCAGATCTCACGCACCGACACTGCACATAGGAAATTAAAGAACCAATCTTCTCTCCTAGCAACGAAATCATAGAACACATGCATTACTTTGAGGATAAAGCATAAAACACTTTATATAAATGAGCCTCTTATGCAGAATGTGTGACATGAAAATATTCACCTTCACAGATTCTGACTTGAGAGTTTAAATGTTTTAGATCCAAATGATTTCTCAGGGTTCAACTCGTGTTCATCTAGTTTCACACATGACAGTTTGTTCCTCTCGTGAAAGCAAAACAATAATCATATTCATTAAGATCCAGTTGAATTATTTCCATTGAAAACGTCCTGGATCCGGATCAAACTTTATTTGCTTCTTCTCTGACCCTTTCCACGACTTTCCAACAAGTTTCTAGAAAACCCTTTTTGAGCTTTTGTGTAATCTTGCTCACAAACAAACAAACAAACAAACTGATGAATAGATAAAGATGAAACATAACCTCCTCGGTGCCGGTAACAACAACTGAGGTCATCAGCGTTTTCTCTAAAATATAAATGCAAACCTTTACTATTTGTAACTGGAGGCATTTATTTTTGAAAATCCTGAATTAGAAGAATCAGCTCTGATGTTTTGGAGCCGATGCTGAATATTCAAGTTGCGCTGACGACAGGAGACTCCGACAATCTCCTGCTTCTTCGTTTGTGAAAGTCCAGAAAAGGTCAGAACACGATTATCTGGACATTTCCCAGATGTCATGTCTGTTTATTCGTTGATGACATAAAGTCAAACAGTGACAACGATGCCTCTGTGTTCGCCTGAAGCCACAGTCCATCTTTATCTGGATCAGTGATCATAACAGAGAAATGACATTTGTGAAGTTCCTGAGAGAAACGTCTTCGTTTATCATCATCAGCTGTTTCTTAAGTGACATAACTCCGTTCTCCTAACGTAGGGCTGCGTGCTGTGACTGATCCAGGAAGACCCTTTGGAGCGGGGCCACATTGTTGACCCTCAGTGACGCATTTGGTCTTTAAATGTGGACTTCACAGGAGGCGGAGCTTAAACAAGGGCCAAAGGGGGCCCCCCCCGACCCAGAACAACCCCACCCCCCCCCCGACCCAGAACAACCCCCACCCGCCCGTCTTCTTAACTCTGAACTTTCATATCTCCAAAACTTTTACAGTTGAATGTCTTTGCAATTTAAGATTTAGCTCATATGCATCTAGACTCTTTTGAAGGGTCAAAGTATGCATTAGGCGTGTGTGTGTTGTGTGTCTGTGTGTGTCTGTGTGCACTGTCAGCACTGTGGTGAGAATGTGTGATATTCCCCAGCGAGCAGAGAGAAGCTCTCTCCCAGTCGTCAGCAGCTTCTCCTCCCTGTTGCATAATGCTCCTCCGGACGGGGACGTGCACGCCCTGGGAGCGTGCACGTCCCCGGGAGCGTGCACGTGAGTTTTCCATTGTATGGCAGGAACTGAGGGCCGTTGTTTGGACCCTCATGAGTGTGATGTGGGACAGGAGCTGAATGTTTCTCACACACCGGTGCGTGTGAGAAGCTCCAGATGGACGCGGGTCTGAGAGAACCACAGTGTTTGGAAATCACAATCATGAAGAACTTTATTGACAAATCAGGTGTTTGACAAACACACGTCTGCTGTCGACCGACAATTTTTCACTAAACTCAACAACCGATATGAAACCTTGTTGTGTTTGAGCCGCAGGGCCCTCGTCTCTCACAGCCTCCTGGAAGAGGACTAGATCTCAGCAGAGGCAGCGTTTCTTTATCTCATCCACTGTGAGATCTGTTCTTTATCTGGTTGTCACGTCAGAGTCGACACACAATGCGACACACACACACACAGCGAGCAGTGTTCTGGTCTCCAGTGTTTGGGTGAAACACAAGGAGACAACGCAAAAAGGAAAAAGAAGGATCCTTCTCAGAATAGAACGGCAACACAACAAGGCCTCTGTTTGTCATGGCCCTCAGCTCCCTTTCCTCCTCCGTGTGTATGTGTGCGTTTGTGTGCGTTTGTGTGCGTTTCCTCGCCTGGTTCAAGGCTATTCTCACATGGTCACCCCTCTCGCTGCGTCCAAGTACAAGACAGAGGAGGGAGGGTGGAGGGGAAGGAAAGGGAGGAGACAGGAAAAGAACACACTGTCAGCATGCCTGTTGTGTGTGTGTGTGTGTGTGTGTGTGTGTGTGTGTGCATGTGTGCGTGCACTAAGCCCGGCCGTGTGCAGCTTCAGCCCTCACACTTTAAACTTGTACAACCGGACATCCATCTGTTACTCCTGCACATTTGTCCTCCCAGTTCACTGAGGAATAATCTAACGCGACCTTGAGGCCTCAGCGAGGAGGCCGCTCCCTCCCCGACCTCTGACCTCTCTCTCCAGACAGCAGGATAATTTATCAAATCTGATTTTCACCCTCATGTCTCGGCCGCTTCAGTAAATAACCTCTGGTTGTTTTTAGAGTCAAATTTTAAAAAGGGCCGAGTATTTTTAAATGTCCTTAACGAACGACGAAGCTCACAGAATTCTAAATATGATCAGAATGCAGAGGGGGGGGTGCTCGGCTATTTTAAGGCCTGAGATGATTTGCTATTTAAGGCTAATTTTTGTGTCTCTCTCTGTGTGTGTTTGTTTGTGTGTGTGTGTGTGTGTGTGTGTGTTCCAGATATCTGGTCTCTGGGGGTGATCCTGTACATGCTGGTGTGTGGAGTTCCTCCCTTTCAGGAAACCAACGACAGCGAGACTCTGGTCATGATCCTGGACTGTCGCTACTCCATCCCCGAGCGAGTGTCAGGCGACTGCAGAGAGTGAGTCCCGAGGAACCATCACACGCTCCACTTACAACATGTCTGACCAAAAATATAATATAAAACATCTTTCTATCTATCTCGCAATTAATGAATAAATGCAACTGCTAACTTTGTGTTTATCTCAGACGCTACACGGTTTAACATTGGTGCAGCACAATCGTCCCTCAAGTGTTTCCTGTCTTGACCTCATAGCTTATGGATATGGACACATATGTGCACGTGCAATGTTCTTTGGGAAATGCTGCAGCGAAAGGAAAAATATTAGCCTTGGATCCGCCCATTTATTTGGATCCTCTCTTAATTGAAATGGGTCGTTTCCTGATCTTTTCCTGCTTCATCCTTCCACCGAGTTTCACGGGAATTCGTCCTGTGGGTTTTTATTTTAAACACATTAAGGAAATCCGCTCGGCGAAGGTCAAACCACACACAGCAGCGTGACTGTCTTGTTCTTCTAAGTAGATTTTCTCCATGTGAAGACTCACTCTGACTGTTCCTCAGACTCGGTGGGCGGCGGCCTCTTAACGAGTTACTGACCGTGACATCATCTCATTAACGTACATTTCACTGGATCGTTTGAGTGCCCTAGTTCTCTCAGACACGCAACAGTGTGTGTGTGTGTCTGTCCATCTGTTAAATACTGATGTTGTTTTTAAAACCAAACCTTAAACAGTCAAAGACACGGACACACTCTATACATCTCACACACACACACACACACACACACACACACACACACACACACACACACACACACACAGTGTCCTCAGCTCATAGGACAACAGGGTAAACTGGGACACAGAAAAAGAGAACGGTGACTGTTCCTCCAGCTCGCTGTCGACTAAATGGAGGAATAGTCACAACAGGAAGAAGAGGCCAAAGTATCGTCTGTGAATACAAAGCACAACGTTCCTTATTCCCTGGTGCCACAGTCCAAGATAACAACACAGTACAGATTACACAATAAAGAAAGTTGCACGTGTGAATCATCTGTATCTTCGTGCAGTTCTTGCATAAATAACCTAAATTTAGTGTTTTGTGGAGAATCTAACCCCGAACTCGTCCTGAAACATCTGAGCCGGTGCTCGTCTGATGACTCGGTCACATGACTCGGTCACATGACGCCTGGTTTGAGAAGATGTGCAGCGGAGAACAGAACAAGCTTCTGGTCATCAGACATTATGGGTTTCAAGCTATTTCTGTAACATTCATAGTTAAGTGTGGAGCTGAACAGGATCTGAATCAGGTCACTGACTCTGATGATCACCTCATGTCCTCTTTACCAAACAACTAATCCTCCTGTCTCTCCTCTCAGCCTGATCTCCAGGATGCTGCAGAAGGATCCGTGTGGTCGAGCCTCGCTTGAGGAGATCCAGGCTCATGATTGGCTGCGGGGTCTGGATAACGTGCTGCTCAGCCCCGAGGCCCCGCCCCACTGGCTCTCGGGGGCCCTGTCCCTCAGCTCCCCCCGCTCAGGAGTCCCCGAGTGCGGGGACCTGCTGGCTGCGAGGCCCCCACCTCAGCCGGCCTTCCCCGGGCCCTGGCAGCCGAGCCTCACCCTCACCCTCCGTCCACCTCCTGCCGAGGAGCCTCCGGTTCCCAAGAACCTGCCTGCACTGCAGCAGATCTGTGAGGAAGAGGAGGAAGAGGAGGAAGAGGGGGAGGAACAGCAGGAGCAGGAGGAGGAGAAGGAAAAGGGAGAACGTTTGCCGTCTCTGTTAGTGACCGAAGCTGAGCAGATGCTTGATGACGCAGATCACGTCATGGAAGAGGAAGAGTCGGGAAGCTCAGTGGAGACAATAGAGGAGGAAGAGGAGGAAGAGGAGGAGAAGGCAGACGTGAAGATGGAAATAGAGATTAAAGACACTGGTTGTGTGATTTCAGATCAACCCGTCCGTCACGGAGACAAGTCGCTCAGTGAAACTCCTGAAGTCCCATCGTGGTCCCTGCCTGGGTTGGTGGTCCCGTGTTGTCAGGGGCAACCAGACTCCACTGCAGAGGATGGCGAGGAGGAGGAGGAGGCGGAGCCTAACAACAACACCAACAAACCGCCTCCCTCCATCCCTGCATCCTCCGCCAGCCTCGACTGCAAAGAGTCAAAGGCAGCGAGAGAGGGAGAGGACGGGGCCCGAGACGACCCTTTGACGGACAGGTCGCAGACCCACAATGCACTGGGGGAGGCGGCCCCGCGGCTGGAGCAGGGGAAGCGACACAGCCTGAAGCTGCGTGAGAGACTCTTCCAGTTCCCTCTGTGTGAGAAGGCTCTGGCTCTCAACATGCCGGCACACAACAAGCCCAAGATCCTGCCGCTGGCTCAGTACAACTGCTGCCATGTGCTGTGAGTGTGACCCAGCCGCGACCTGGGACGTGCCGCTCGACCACCGGGGACACGCCGGCTGTTTGGCATTGGGCAGGTGGTCGAGGGCGGAGCTCGGACCCTGTGACGTGGCTGCTGAGCTCCCGGGTGAGAGGCGAGGGACGTGAGCAGCTTCACACTCACATGTTCACGCTCAGATCTACATCGTCTCGGACATGGACGGATGGAGGTCAGGACACTTTCCAGAGTTTGTCTTTCACATGTGCAGAAGCAGCAGGAGGGTTGAAGAGGGGGGCGGGGCCTGTGTAGAGCAGCAGGAGGTGGGACGTGGCGTTTGAGGTCTGCTGCGGAAATCACAGTGATTGAGAATTTCTGCGTCGGCCCTTCTCCTCAAAAGATCCTGAGCCTCGTTGTCTTTTCAAGTTGACGTCTCCACTCGTCCCACAGCGATCACTCCACAAGTCTCTGGGTTTGAAACTCAATGCAGGTTTTGATAGTTTGCTGACCATCGATACCGTTGAGACAGTTTAAATGACCCTCGCTAGGCAACAGCATCGAGGGCGAGATGAGCTGGTTTGAAATCAGTTAGCTGTTCCCTTTAGTTGAAGCATGATACTCAAATATCTGACGTCTCATCGCCATCAACTCTTTAAAGAACGGTTTGTTTCTGGGATGAAAGCTTCCTAAATGTGGATCGAGACCCAGCTCTAGATATTTGTGTTTTCTTCCAGTTGGGCGTCCACTGTGTGATGTAAACGTCATCAACTCCCTCACTCACTTTTCGTTCCTGCTGTATTCTTCACATCGGCTCACACACTGGGGGGACTGGCAGGAGAAGTTCCAGAAACTATCCGGAGCGACTGACCCGGACGTTTGTGTTCTCACGTGGAGCCGCTCTTGGATGATTTGTGGAAGATGTCAGTGCACGTCTGAAACCAGCTTCAGTAGAACCTCATCCACAGACCGGCCGAAGAAAGAGCCGGACGCCTGCAGCTGTTTGATCTGAATAAGCTATCGTCTGTCCTCAAGGTGCCTACACTGATCATTCTGGACCTGGCTGCCGTGGAAAGGTCGGAATGTTCTCGCACGTGCACTTAGTAGAACCATGGTTTCATATTTTATAACGTTTATTAGAATAAACGTTGAGAGACGTTTCCTCTTCCCTTTGCACAACCTGCGTCTCGTGTTGCTTTAAAAGCTTTTAATATAAACTTCACACAGACTGAGACTGTTAGATATATATAGATATATATATATGAGATATGATGATGCACAGACTGTGAATAAAGATGGACGACAAAAGTGAAGCCAAATCATCTTGTTCGCCCCCCTGGTGGCCGGCTGCAATATAGGTCAAAGACACCTCCATGTTAGCAGATGGGAATTGAACCAAACTGAAATAAACGTTAAGAAATACATTTTTCTCAAGGATGGATTCTGTCACTTTAGGTATTTGTTATCACACTGATGTTTCAGATAAATTACTTTTTTATTTGTTATCTGACGATGTAACAACAGGGAGAAACGTCATGATTGACAGCTGAGACTGACTCGTGATTGGACGAGTGTGTGTACGAGTGTGTTTTTTTCACTTTGAGAGCAGGATTTATTGATTTCATGTTCAGATTTTGTAATTCTTTCACCTCGTTGGTATTTTCTGATATTTTGGCTTCACTTATGTAAGATGAGAGGAAGTGGAGACGTCGTCCATCTTTAATACACAATCTATAATATGATAAATGATGTTATATATATATATATGCTGAAGCCTGAGATGATATAATTTTCCTCTTATTGATATATTGACTCGTCCTAACATATGTATGATACTGTTTATTGGACCATTGATACGGATGCAGGTCTTCCACCGTATTAGAACCTGAACTTTTTAACGACACTGAACAAAGATGATAACAGTTTTATTTTGGATGAAGTTCCTCCGTATAAATGTGACAGATGTTAATTAACCGAAGAGATAATGTGACTTTGTGCATGTTGTTACTGTTATTTATCACAAAATACCTCCGTGTGTCTTGGGTCTGTCGGGACCTGGTCCTGGTGTAACTTGTACCTCCAGGTGCTCGAGGCACAGACAGTGTTGTGTAGCTGAGGAGTCCGAGTGTGGTGTTATTTTACCGCCGTGTGTTTGCGTCTTCTCGACCTCGGACGTGAGGTTTTCCGAGCAGCAGAAGACCAAAGCTGCACAGGAAGCAAATTCTCTCTTACACCTGAACTGAGATTATTCCCGTCGGT
The DNA here is from genome assembly GCA_038501795.1 of Pseudopleuronectes americanus. Lineage (NCBI taxonomy): Eukaryota > Metazoa > Chordata > Actinopteri > Pleuronectiformes > Pleuronectidae > Pseudopleuronectes > Pseudopleuronectes americanus. The sequence goes on from JBAMIH010000155.1 coordinate 23,506, forward strand.
CTCTGCAGCTTTGTAGCTTCATCAAATTGGGTTTTTTGACTTGTGACCCGTGATGAGTCGGTCGCTGTCTATATAAAGTGCAGCCGTCACGTGAAATCTGATTATTTATTTGCATTTCATCATCTGTGGAAGCATCAAACATGTTCAGACGAGGGATGAAATCTCATTACTGCTGTGTGACTGCAGCCGGGCTCTGCTCCACTCGTCTGCTGACCTGATAACAACCAGGACCACGTCTCCACTGGAGCCAGGGACCTAGTTCTCTGTATTTATTTATTAAAATGGATTAAATAAATAAAAAACGATTTGTGAAGCATGTTTATTTCACTGAGACACTAGAAAGAAAAGCAACAACAAACCAGCAGCTTTAATAAAGTGAGTCTGATGTTTGAGTGAGTGTGAACATGGAGAAAGTTTAAAGTTTAAATACACGCATGAGGTTTAAATATGTAAAATTATCCAAATATTTCACACATAAAGCAAAACACTAATTTAACAGATTTTTCTGATCATTTGGACGAATTTAACTTTTATCCAACTTGAAGAAGTGTTTAAAAAGCAGTGCTTATTTACTTTACTGCAGTATATTGTTGGAGTACTTCTCAGTACTTCTTCCACCTCTTCACTACATTGGGATAATACTTCATTCTCTGCTTCGAGATATAAAGCCGATATTCGCGTGATCATATAAAAATCTTAATTCATTTAATTATCAATTAATCAATCGATTGTTTTCTCAAATTATTGAAAGTTTGATGTGTTGGAAAATTGTGGGAAATTCTTGTTATCCTTTTTTATTTCGCAAAAAATGACAACAACCAACCATTTACCTTTTGTGTATTTATTGTAGCACAACCAGCAAACACCTGTTTCTGACCTGCAATCCTGATCCTATATCTTCATTCCCACACACTCACACTCACACTCACACACACACACGCACACTCACACTCGCACAAACACACACACACAGGTTTAGTGCAACTAGTGAAAATAGGACTGTGGCTGACTGAATGCATCTCACTCAGTGTCTCTGCAGCCACCAGGGCTGGTGGGAGGTTGCATGTTAAATACAATTAAAGGTGCACAGCGCCCCCTGGTGGCTGGATGGGGGAACACTAACTCCTAACAACAATAACTTAGACAATACCAAGAACAACCACAGCACCGTCCAGCAGGTATTGAAGAAATGGGGGCACGTCGCGTAGTAACTCAAATGTGAAGAGCGAACAACACCAAGTATCAGCTGCAGGAAGTGATTAGTCACCGCAGCACAGTGACGTCAGAGGCACGGCCGTGAGTACAAACTAAAATCCACACGTGTACAAAAATTATATATTTCTAATAACAAAGCAAGTGAAGGTTCTTTGGTTGCTCCGCCATCGAGTTCAAGGCAAATCTTACATCTTGGCACATGCTCGACTCTGTTTGCTTTAATTTACAGATTATATTTAATATTAAGCTTGTTCCTATTGTCACAGCTCGTGTGATTAGCTCAGGAAAATTAAGAGAAGGACAGTTTCATCAATGGGAGAAGAATTCATGATAAGAAAAAATATAATTGTTTAGAGTCAAATTGGGACATTTTGTATTCATACATATTAAATTGCACAAAACCCATAATATATATTAAAAGCATTTATATTACTTGTACTGTAAAATATATTCTACAAGTTTAAAGATTACATTATAAAGACTTTTTATTAACAGACGCTGTTTTTTAACAACTAGTTTATTTTTGCCTCTCTACTTTTAATTCATATGACCTTTATTAATACAGATTATTTACATATGTAGAAGGTTTGTTCTCCAATGACGATCCTGTCCTCTGATTATAGATCCTGAGCACTAGCTGCGTTTCATCACGAGGTGGAAGCACTGAGCAAACAAAGGAACGTTTTGTCAAGCACAGTCACATTAAATACTATTTCCTTTCAGATCTCATTAAATCTGAACAAACCCTCCTGTTTAGATGGCACATGTACAAGCCACTTCTACATTCCACTTGCTGTCTAATATCCGGGGGAAATACTTTAAACATCTGTTTTAATTGCACTTGCAGTGTGTGTGTAGAGTAAGTAAAGCTGCATTCCAAAGTGTGTACGCTGCAGAAGCACTCAGCTCATTAGAAAGCACAGAGAGTTTAAAGTTTACACACAGGGAGGATCAGGCTACAGCCGCTTGTATTGTTGTCCCTGCAGGTCAACACAACACTGAGGAGTCGTACTGTGTCCTGTGGTTGAAGACACAAAGCAGCGACTGGACACTGAGACACAATCATCACTCGTCAGACTGCAGCTTCTGGAAGAGGAGACACAAACATCATCAGGTGAAGGAGGCTGACACACAACCTGCAGCATGTTGACACCCCCTGCTGGTCGGATACTGTCATTGAAACCATACGATGACTAATGATTGGTCGATATAATGTCTCTTATCGTGTTGGATTCAGAATTCAATGCATTACAACACAATATGACGTCATATTCTGACTTCATGGTGATGTCATGATTACATCATTCCAACAACATGTTGTTTCTGGATCACTGGGTGATGTCGATACTTCTAAAGGCATTTTTTGAACAATGCATGATGTCATTTTCTAACTTCTTTGTGACTTTGTTTTAAAGTTTTAAATTTGTTTATGTGATTCCAGCACGTCAGTTAAACACAGAGTGAACCCATGTGCACAGACTGACAGGTCAGAGATGACAGCAGCGCTAATCACAAAGTGAAATCAAGTTAAAATCTTTTAAAATAATAAAAACATAATAACAGGGAATAATAAATACTGTGGTTTAAAAGTAAAAGTAGCTATTTTTGACTGTAGGGGTTACGTCTTTTTTCCTGTGGGAAGAAACTGTTGCAAATTGGCCTCTGTTGCTCTTTCATCACTTATCATATGATATCACATGATCAGATACACTTGTTGTGTCAAAATATCTCTTCATTGTTTGCAGAGATTTCTATGAAAATGGGTTTTAAAACCATATTCTCTTGACCTTGACCTTTAACCTCTGATCATGAATGATAAGGGATGATGGAACCTATGGGAGGATCGGGCTGACCTGCTGTTTCAGAGCCTCCATGGACGTGAACTCGATGTGCTCCCTCTTCCTTCGGATCCAGTCCGGCTCATCTGGGATCAGAACCGACATGACGAGCTTCACCAGGATCAGAAGATGCTGCAGGGACACACAGATGTGAACGTGTGGAGATGGAGAACGCACTCGTGTGTGTAGTGTGAGTGTTCGATTTCTCCCGTCGTCCTTCTCACCTCGACCAGAACAGCCAGCAGCAGAATGTTGGTGGTGCTCAGCCCCCCCCTCCTGTAACAGCTGCTGTAACCGTGGCGACAGCAGCAGCAGCCAGCAGTTGGACACGACGGAGACGAAGCTCAGGACCTCGAAGGCGACCTGCAGCAGCAGAGGACAGAGAGGTCAGGTGATCGCTCACTAACTGAACGACCTGGTGGAGTTGTGTTGTGTGTTGTGTGTTTCTGCCGACCTGCCACACGCCCATGCACGCCACAGGCGGGGTGAAGGGCTTTCGGAAGAGCTTGCAGATCTTGTAGGCGTCCGATCGGATCTCCGTCAGGTTGTTGATGAGCAGCAGCACGGCGGTCAGAGGGTACACGCAGGAGAAGAGGCTCAGATACCCGAACTGCACCAGGAGCTCGATGTACTCGGCAAACAGGCCCTGCAGCAACACAACAGGCTCGATGTCACCAGGATCTTTGTGTGCACCGGCAGATTTAAGGAATTCTCAATACTGAATACTCACAGGGAAAACAGGCAGGGTGCTTTGTTTCCTGAATTTGTCCTCCTGGGGGTCGTCTTCGTTCTCCGCCCTGTGGGGGGCGCTGATGAAGCGGTCCACCAGGAAGGGGATCACCACCTCGGTCACCTGGTTGAGGAGCTGGGTCACGACCAGCAGAGACGCCAGACGCTGAAGACACACGGACAACATGGGATTCAAACCATTTCTATAACCTCTTATGACTTTTCTTTAAATCACGTCTTTAATAAATCATTCAGATTTTACACCTGAAGATTAACTTGTTCATAAAGAGCAATAGATTTATTTAAGGATCGAAATAGGTCAATGAATCAAAGTTTGCAGACCACAAGAGGGCGACATCATTTATTCTAGCTAGCTACGTACCAAACAACATGCAAGACAAAAAGATTCTAAAAACTGTGGACTAGATCAGCATAGCTTTAAAAATGGTTGTGAGTCAATTTACAGAAATAAAATATGCTAAATTAAGATACAAATTATATAATACTACGAAAAATATTTTACTACTTATAGCAAACGCTTTGCTTCCAAAATAAATGTGCTAACATTGAATACATTGAGTTTTAATGAGTGAAGTGGAACAAAATGCTGATTTAGTTAATTGGGCTGGTAAAATAATTATATAAAGTTTTATGGCTCTGGGGAATTTCTCAACCTGGAGATTTCTCCATTTTATATATTAGAAACTTTTAGTTTTAAAGACATTTTATGGGAGTTCAGTGGGATTCTGTGTTTTTAAAAACACAATAAGAACATTCCAGGCTTTGCTGCATATATTCGCATCATTTCTTTACATGTGAGGTGTCATGTAAAGTGGAATGAAGTGCAGTATTGTTGGAGTTCCACCTTCAGGAGCTGCAGTTACCTTACGAAGCAAAGGCACATCCTGCTTGAAGAAGGCGATGTGGAAGAGCACGGCGAAGTAGTTGAAGAAGGTGAACTACGGGGAGAAGAGAGGAGAGTGAACGAGTCTGTTCCGGTTCTAACTCAGGAGATATCTGCTGATTAGAGAGATCAGAACTGGAACCAACCACCAACACTTTGGACGTCAGATGCTTCTGGAAGGACGACTCCTCCCTGTGGTTCTCTGACGGACACGAGAACACGTCAATGACTTCACATCAGGCACTTGTTACTTGAAATACTAATAATCTACTCTCTCATGTCTTCCTCCTGACTGCGTCTGTGCCGCAGACTGATTGTAAAGATGGACAATATGACACCACTGGACTTTGAAACCACGATTCAGCACAGACGACTCAATATTTAAATACATTTAATGATCTCTACAACATTAACCAAAGCGCTAACCATAGATTTATCATCATATTCAAAATACATGTTATCCAAACTCTCCCTCCTCACTCACCATATTCAGTCAGTGTCTGTGCTGCCTTCTTGTAAGCAGTCCCCAGCATGTTGGTGTAGAGGATGTGGAGCACTGAGGGCACGTAGAGCAACGTTTGGGACAGCATGGATTCCCAGTCCCTGTTCAGCTGCTGCACCTGAGCTTCTGCCCAGTAGAAACAGAGCATCCCCAGTACCACCAGTCCTGCAGGAGGAGACGTGACGGGGCAGCAGAGGTGAGGAGGAGAGAGGAGGCTCTGAAGTTTTCACAGCACGAAGAACTTCTCTGCATCAAAGCGCTTTCACATATTTCATATTCTTCACCTTCAGGCATCTTTACTGCTCAGAAGATCAGAGAAGCTCAGCAACAAGCATCAGTCAATTACCTGGATTCCAAAATGAAGTTCTTACCCAGAAACAGCCCGACCACTGGGAGTGACACCAGTGCAATGCGCAGGTCTCTCTGCCAGTCGGGGAACAGAGGCTCCACGCGCCCGGTCACCGGGTTGACCCCGAGGTCACCGTGGAAGCCGGGCCGGGGCTCGGCGAAGCGCTCGGCGAGGTGCAGCGTCCCCCAGCGGTAGGAGAGAGAGGAGCTCCGGCGTTTCCACAGCTCCATGAAAACCGTGGACCAGAGCATGCTGAACACCGCCTGGATCATGTGACCGCTGGCTGTCTGTCCCGAGTCATCACCTCCGTCCGTGACCTGTGACCCCGAGTCCGAGTCCACCATCTCCTTCTGAACCTCACCTGCGATGGGCAAGAGGAGCTTAGAGGCCTGTGAGTTTGTTTTTCAGGTTCACAGCATCATTCCGCCCGGATTCTGAAGCAGGGCTGAGCCGAAGCCATCGTCTGGAACCGGGTCATGAACATAAACGATGAATCCACACACCTACCTGAGAAGTACGTGATGGCCAGGCCCAGTATCGCTGGTGGGAGCAGAGACCAGGTGTAGAAATCCAGGAAGCTGAAGTAGAACGCCACAGAGCTTCCGAAGTACGCGTTCACCGAATCTGTGTGAATCAAAAGAGCAGCTGTCACACAACAAGTCATGTATTGTGTGTGTGTGTGTGTGTGTGTGTCTGTGTGTGTGTGTGTGTGTGTGCGATGTATCTTTAAACCTACCCAAAGGCTGAACCAGCTGATTACCAGCGTACCAGGCTTTGCTGAGATCCTTCAGCTGCTCCGGGTTGTGAAGGGGAAACGTGTCTATGATCACACCGGCCGACCCGAGCTTCTGCCCTGCAAGAGTTTCACAAACACAACAGCAACACAACACTTGACTTGAGAACATCGACAAGGCAGAGAAAATGTACAAATCAATAACTAATCCTTTATAAACCCTTTTAATTGTATTTGTTGACAGTGAGTAAAAGCTTGAATACAACCAGCTTTTATCTTTTTTAAAGTGGTGATTTTCAGCTTCACATTATTCCAGTGACTTCAGTTTTTCCAGTGTGAACTGATCTGAGGTCTGAAACCACTCACAGATGTTGTTTCTGTTCTGCAGCGTGCAGGAGTCCGACAGACCCGGGACCCTCAGGTCTCTCTGCGCTCGCAGGCCGTCCAGCTCGTACTTCACGATGTAGTGTCGCTCCGCCAGCGTCAGGAAGACCTCCATGTTGTCTGTCACACACAGGAACACACAAAGATGTTAGTGTAGAAAGGGATGCATGGCGACAAAGACAGGCAGACCCTGGAACCCTCACAGTAAAACCTAACATCTGGCACATGGTCGATGTTAGCATCACTCCAGTAACACAGTTTGGATTTATACGTTTCTTAAAACCCAGATATATGAGCAGCTTCTAAAGTTAATATAGTATTAAAGGTTCAGTGTGTTGGGTTTAGTGACATCTAGTGGTGAGGTCTCATGTTGCACCTGAACACCCCTCACCTCATCTGGGCTACTGTAAAAAACATGGCCGCCTCCTTAGAGAGGATCCGCTCCTGATGTAAATATAAAGTATTTAAATATAAAGGCCCCATTCTAGAGTAAAATAACAATTAGTACAATTTAGATGAAACACACTATTGGAAACATCACTGGGATTATTTTATATTCTAGATCAAATTCCCCTGAATCGTACCCACTGGACCTTTAAGTGTATTACTGACTCCTCTCCTCTGCTGTACCTGAATCCTTGAAGTTGTGTCTGTCGTTGTAGGAGAAGGCCTCCATGTCCCCGCCGCTGTAGTGCTTACACAGACCCAGCTCCTCGGTGGCTCGCAGCAGCGTGCAGCGAGGGGCGGAGACCACGATGATGTCACCACCCGCGTCCTCCCCCGGGTGGGCCAGTAACCCAGCGCCTGGGGTGACAAAGTGCTGTCTTCAGTGAGGAACTAAATCAGCCCCTTAGCTTAATTCAGTTTAAGGTCGTGCTAATTTAAGTTATCATCATTCCATGAGTTTGCAGGAAACCATCAGATGGAATCATGTCTGATCTCTATAAAGAAATTGTCTCTTTACATTAAAATAGAATCCTTTCACTAAAACTATCTGCATGGCCAACGGGCTTGTAAATGCAAATGCAATCGAATGCAATCAAGAGCTCAGAAACATTTGAGCTGCATGAGTTTCTCTGCCCGGTTGCAATCGATGGATGAGAGTAAACTGATCCCTGCAGCTCAGCATCATTCAAACCCTCACCTCCATCTTTCTGAGAAGTTCCGATCAGTCGGATGAGCCACCTCTTGGTCTCTGGCCGAACCTTCTCCCCGAGCTTCACCAGCACCAGCGGCTCCACCCGCTCCGACACGCAGCAGGGGCAGCCGACCTTGGTCCAGCCCGGTCCGGTGGTGGCGGTGCCCGGTTTGCCCGGTTTGACCTTTCCCTCGGTAGACTCGTCCTCTGGCTGCCAGGCCTTTTCACTGCCGCCGCCACCAGCTCCTCGACCTTCATCATCTCCTGCCTTGCTCATGGTGACACTGGGAAGACAGGTTCACAACAACAGCTGAAGTTTGTGGCTCACGTTCAAAGTGGACAACAAGAGGAGTGAGAGGGGAAGTTCCCTTCTTCTATCGTACTGCTGTCCCCTTGTTACCTTCACTGGTGTCAAGGCTCCCCTGATGGACACGTACAGACATAACTATTCCCAGTGGATTCAGGCCAGACGCTGATCAATCAATCAATCAATCAAACTTTATCAATACTACCTTTTATACACAGCATTACATTAGTGCACTTATGATCTTAGACTTTTGTCTTGCCCTAGTCGGTGGATGTTTGGTGCGATGTCTTGATTTTACAGATTTTTCTGAACGATTCCTACAAAGTCAATAGAAGTTCATGGTTCCCAGAGGATAACTCCAGCTGGACCCCCTGACTTGATCTGTCTACCAGCACCAGGAAGTTCTCACTTGATGACCACATTCATGAGACACTGAGCATTGACTCTTCATGGTAATGGTTATCCCACATCTTCATTTCACCTTCTACCGCCGTCAGTTTCAATTTGTTCCGACAACGACACAGACAAGTCCCATCGGCTTTGACTTTTTATTCATCAAATGCTAACATGCAAAGCTGAACTGTGGTTTAACGCCAACCACTTGCTCGCTATCAGCATGTTAGCATCCTGACTTCAGTGTTTACCCCGAGCTACTGCAGCCGCCTCTCAGAGCTGCTGACCTCGGCTGTGAGGTCGAGGTCTCACACTCACAAGTAGGAACCTCAAACCCTCGATCAGTGACTCGTCTATAATCATTTAACAAGCAGAACGAAGCTGTGAAAGGAAGAAGTCGGAGCAGTTTAAGGTGAGTGTGTCAGCAACCACCACTTTATCACCTCCTCCCCTGTTGGGACCTGGACTCGTCATATTTACATATCTGAGTGCGGTGACACGGCTGATACTTTTATTCTCTGCATTTGCATCACCAGCTATTAAACTATATACAGAGGTTTATGGAGCTTTTGCATTTGCAGGTGGTATCTAACATCACTTTCCAGGGATCTGCCTCCTGGGGCTTGTCCTTCGTCCTCTGGCAGTTGGTTCCTCTCTGAACCCCGAAGATGTGAACCGACACCAGATGGTTGTCAGGGGAGGAAACAGCGGTGGTGTCTGACCACAGACTAAAAACGACTCCCTCTGATTTGGCTGCATGACAACAGGGTTTGAACTGAGCTACAGACGCTCTCATGGAGGAGTGCGTCTGTAGCTCAGAGAGGACCAGACAGAAGGTCTGAAACGGAAAGTGCTTCTTCCTGTCGTGATCTGTGTTTGAAACCTCGGGTTAGACTAACGAGAGTAAAGAGAGAAGAGGAGAAAGCAGATCAATACCTGGCAGGACGTTGATGATGAGGTTCCTACAGCGGCCCACACCCCCTCCAAACTCCTGTGTGATCACACACACACAACACAACACAACACAACATCTATTCAGTCGTGCTAGAGAGAAACCAGGAAGGAACCGGACATTGTGAGTCTGCAGACACTTACCCAGCCTCAGTGTGTGGTTCCTCCCAGACCTCTGGCTGTGTGAGTGTGTGTGTGTGTGTGTGTGAGTGTGTGTGTGTGTGTGTGTGAGTGTGTATGGCAGGAATGCGGAGGAACTTCACAGTCACTGCAGGGTGTGGAGGGTTGTTTGGTTTCCATTCAGACTCCTCCCTCACTGCCTGTGCTGCTGCCTGTGCACCTCAGGGTCCTACTGCACCACCCGGCTGAGCTGCCCCGTGACTCAGAGGCAGCGACCCAATGATCCGAATGAAGGACAGAGGAGTATGATGGGATGTCACCAGGGCAACATGTCAGGTGAATCATGATACCTCACCACTAGATGTCACTAAATCTCAGCAGGATGTAAGTGTGGACATTTCCCTACCTGCATGAGTGTGCCTTTGCATGTGTTTGGGAAAATAAATGGATCTTAATCTTAATCTTAAGTAGACATGATCGCTATGTTTATTTACCCAATACATTTTTAAAATATTTGCTCTTTTCTTATAATACAGTGTATCTGTGTGTATTCTTATAATCTAAGAATATATCTAATATTCAAGTTAGGGTCTAAATAATTTTGAATGAAATTATTACTAAATACAAGCATACGGTTTACTTTCTGCAACTCAGCAAACATTTACAGTGAACATTTACATATATTATATTATATATTATTTATTGCCGGCTAATCATGTACATTTCTACATTGGTAACAGAGTCATCATGTTTGGCACTGACACCAAGAAGATTCTCCTTTTAAATCTCCGCTTGTGTTTTCACTTGATACAACTGCATTTGAAAATACAGGTCCTACATTTCCCACAATGCAACTGTAGAGCAGCTTTCAAACTTCGTGTTCAGTTTGTAAGACGTACACAACTTTAAGAAAGTACAACAGACACAGCACAGACCAGAGAACATCAGAAATATACAGACATTTATTTACAAATACGTTTGCATTTGCATAGAAGTTTAAAATTCCAACAGGTTTTAGGATATTATAGTAAACAGATTTAGGAAACATTATTTTGCGCAGCATAATTTAGCAAAAGGGAAAAACTTGTCACAATCAAAGATTACAAGTTGTTGTTTTAATCTTTCTCATCTTTATATCATATAAATATACACAAATAAGAATAAAGATCTGTGCCAAGCAGCCATCATGATCAATATGTGTTATTAAACTCATCATCATCATCTTCACCTTCATTAGAGACATGTAGAGATTTGGTTCCTTCTGAAACGTCCTTGTGGTAGAAAGTTTCACATTTCTTTAACCGACGTGTGTTGTTGTTGTACAAAACACAACACACTTTGTTGATACAAACTGACGACACAACCCCCGTACGAGTGACCTGAAGTCTTCACTATCGCTGCACTGTGAAGAAAACAGAAATCACTCAACTGTAATATTGAATTTCATCAATTTTTTTTTATAATTTCTATAAAAATTGGTACTAAATATTCAATTAAGTATTTTTCTTCCAGACTAGAAAAGTCGATAAATGATTTGATGCCCTCATATCTTCACCGGTCTCCATTGTTCCGTGGAAACAGTTTGAATTGACAGTTTGTTCTGCTTCAGTTCTCAGTGTCGGGCGTCGAGAGAAGACGTGAGCGAGGATCCGCCAGCCGCCGCCCGACCGTCCCGCCGCGCAGTCAGAAGTCCATCGTCACCCTGCTGAGATCTGCAGGGTCAAACACACCTGAGGCTCCTGGTGGGAGGAGCGAGACCTAAAAGGTACAAAGAGACCCTGGTGGCCTCTCTGCCTCCGTGACCTTTGACCCTGAGATCCCCAAAAGCAGGAAGTCTGACAAAGCTGGCCTCATGCCTTCAGCTCCGCCCCTCCGTCACCGTGACAACACTCTACATGGAGCCGGTGCGATTAGAGAATCTCCTCTTCTGTACAAAGCCTCTCATAAAATATCTCGTTTTACATCTTTGTTGTATCATTAATGACAAATAAAAAGAAAATGACACAGAGGAAATATGACATTAGACTTTGTGAAAATACAAATCTCCACAGTGGCTTCCAACATGTAGAACTGTGCTTCCACACGACTGTCGCCTCCCTCCTGCAGCTCGGGCTGATAATTAATAAGTTAAATCTTTACCGTCGACAGCATGTTCGAATATCTGAGACCAAAATGATTTCTGGGATTTGAAAAACAACCAGCAGCGAGCAGCAGCGAGCGAACGAGAGATAAAGAAATATGATGTTTTCCTGAGTTAGACGATTTGAGACTTTTCTCTCAAGTGAAAGAAAGTCTTCACATTCACTTTCTTTCACTTGTTCCACTCTTCTGTCCATCGTCCACATTCACCCTCTCCATCTATCACTTCCTTCTCCCTCTCTCTCTCTCCCTCTCCCCGTCTCTGAGGGAAACCAGGACAGTTCACGAGTGTGTGTGTGTGTGTTTGTGTGTGTTTCCATTTGTGCTATGACGTTGGCAAATGTCTAGAAATCAGAAAAAGCAGCTGGTGTTTAAGATAAAAAATAAGTTTCTAAAAACGATTCTGACAAAGATCCACAGCTAAACCTTGAAAATTAAACCTGAAACCATAATAATGACAAAGATGCACACGTTTGCATTGCGTGTCTGTTATGTGTGTGTATTGTGTGTGTGTCGATCCGTCACTTTCTCTATGGCTGAATAGTGGTGAGTGGCGATCCGGTGGCGTCATGGCAGGTCAGTGCAGTGAGAGATCAGCAGTGACAGGTTTGGGTTGGTTATTAAAAACAATGGCACAGAGAGGCCTTACAACTGAAGAGGTCATTGTTGTGCAGGCAAGTCAAGAGACACACAAAAACACAGAAGCAGAAGTAAATTGCGTTGATGAATGAATTATGGAAAAAGGGCCGATATGTGTGATGGCGTCCAGGGATGGATTATTTGTGGGAGTCTTCAGACGTGGATCTTCCTCCTCGGTGGGGGGGGGAAGCTGTCAGGGGGGCTTGTAGCATGTGAGCTGGTTTCTAAAGAAGAGACAAGTCCTGTGGCCCTTCACGAGAGCCGGGTCTGCGTTAGAACTTCTCATCGGGGATGACTGTGTTGAAGGGGTGGTCCCAGAACGTGGTGGTGATTCCAAATCCTGGAGGAAAAGCAAAGGGTTTATCAGATATGATCTCTCCTCAATCCTCTAATTCCAGAAATCTGTTGTGTGTGTGTCTCTGTGTGTGTGTGTGTGTGTGTTGGATTTCCAGCGCTCACCTGCCCTCTGGTGCTCAAAGTGGTGCTTGACGTGGTACGCCTTCAGGCCGTACATGTACGAGCCTCTCTTGGGCGAGCCGTAGTGAAGGTAGTAGTGGATCATGTCGTACACCACGTAGCCGCAGAGCCCGCCCACGAACACGGACTTCCCGAGGATCTCTGGGAGCGTGTGCTGCAGGAGGACGTAGAAGCTTCCCACCACCAGGGAGGCCAGGCCGGGGGGGGAACACCAGCCGGGCGCCGTCGAACGGAGACTGGGGAGCACAGAGAGAAAGGAATCAAGAAGCTTTCCTCATCCAGAAATCACACAAATAAAAAAGAAAACGGGAAAAACTAATATAAACATATGAGAAGACATTTCCTTATTGTTAAAACACATGAGTTCCTGTTGGATTTATCTTTTTATCATCATATATGAGTCGTACCTAGATGTATTGGCATCTGAATTTCTATTTGTCATTTCAAACACTTACATAATACTTAGATATTACATAATACCAAAACGCAAAGAAAATGTTTACGTTTACGTTTAATGGAGTTAATTTTTCCTCACACAGGTTCTATATATATATTTGGGTTTTCTTTTAATTTATAGTTATTTATGATAAACTTTATGCTTAAACTGTCAAATATCAAACCTTTGTCATTCGGTTCAATTACAACATCGTAGGAATCATTGACATTTTCTTAAACATATTAATCAGCCAATTTATCCATATTTTTATTCTATTTATTGTTCTGTAACGCTGAGGTAAAAGTTTTTATTTTGTGTAATGTTTTTAAAAAGGTATAAAATGTGACATGTGACTTGGTGAAGGAGTTAGAAAACTTCCACTGCGTTTGAAAAGTGAAATCAGCTGTTTATCACCTGCATTATGAGATGAATTATGAATGACAACCAGTGTTTGGTGCCTCAAAGCAGAACATCATAAAACCTCTGTGTGTTTTATGAGCAGGTTTTATTGTCGTTGTGTGTCTGTACCTTGTGGTGCTGCCCGTGCAGCAGGAAGTGTAACGTGATGAGGTAGTAGTTATGGGCCGGCGGCTTCATGTGAAACACAAAGCGATGGATGCAGTACTCGACAAGTGACCACAAGAACCAGCCCAGCAGAAAGAGCAGCGGGAAAATGGACATATGGATCGAGAGGGAGACATCTACACACACACAGACACACAAACACACAACAACCGGAGGTGAACATGATGCAAACTAAGTTCATTGTGTTGTACGTCGGTGAGAGCATGTGAACGAATAAATGAGTCTCTGGGGCTTGCATATTGTGTATTGTAATATTAAGATGCATATTGTGTGTATGATCCGTGTGTGTGTGTGTGTGTTACCTGAAGTGAGGGCTATCCGTGTGGTGCCCTGTGCCAGGGTTGTGAAGCAGTACCAACTGAGATAAAACACAATAGGGAGCCACACCACCGGTACCCAATACCTGTGGACAGAAACCAGACCCACTCTTTACACAACACAACACAACACAACAATCTCAGTCCTCTGATTTAAAATCTTTACCTCCTGCTTTAATACAGACTTAAAACCTCATCAGACATTGATATGGATTTGATTCCTGTCTTTTTGACATAATGGTAAAAAGCATTAAAAGATCCTGAAGTGGATCCCTAGCTTGTTTATCTCATGCATGTTCACAGGTGATGTAACAAACTATTCCACTGATCTACAGGAGGAGGCTACAGCTCAAGTTGGGCCTTACATAGACCCGGTCTTACCAGGACGTCTTGGTGCCGGCCTCCAGTAAGGGGTTTCCGAACAGCCTGATTGGTCGGTCGACCGGCTGGTGAACCCAGGCGTCATATTTCTCTCCCAGGTGGCCCACCTGCCAGGCCAGGGGCTTCCTCCAGTCCACCAGGTCCTGAGGAGAAACACACCAGGAGAGATCTGAGAAGAGGATTCACATCCAGGTGATCGTCTGAGGGAGGAGGAGAACCAGAGTCTCCAGGAGGTGGCAGCAGAGAGCTAAGAAACAGATGAACTGCTCAGGGACCTGTCAGATCAGGAAGTGACTGCATGTTGTGTGTGTTTGTGGGTGTGTGTGGGTGTGGGTGTGTGTGTGTCTACGTGTGATTCTGCAGGTTGACTTGAGAAGCTGCCAGCGCTGAATGAGTTGTTTTGAGTCCAAAGACCAGAAACTTTTGCGAGCTTTTTACGAGCTCCTCCCACTCGATGCTCCACGTGAGACCTGGAACTTTGACCTGAGGGTCAACGATGAACATGCAGAGCAGTCGTGTGTCTGATCTGTGATCAGCATATCATCTTCATAACTTCAGAAGCATCAACACTCACTAAATGATGCAGATTTCCATAAAGCTTAGAAGAGATGGGACTTTATTTCTTCAACATTGTAATACAGGACATTAATTGACGTTTTCACCCGTTTCTCAGAGAATAAATTATGGATCTTAATGAATGAATCAGTCATAGTTAAACGACTCGTATCCTTGAGTGTGACTGAATTTATTGGACTGTAGAGTTCGGTAAGAGATGATTGTTGCCCAGGTGACGGTGTCTCCCCGCTCATGATGCCCTGCTGAGGATATTGGTATCAGGCACGGACCGACACAGTCACAGAGCAGGTCACCGCCCGGCTGATAACGTGTTTATCACACAAACACTGATTTAGCCACAAAGACCAGAGGAGACGCTGGTTCCTCTGAATCCTGCTGCACAATAACTAGATTTTATGTGTTTAAATGAATGACTCACATCAGGGTCACATAACCTCAAGGTTTATAAGTAATTCCCCAAAGAGCCGCCGTGTGAGTCGTGTCACTGATTTCTGTCTTTTACTACAAAGTAGAAGCTCATAACTCCACCAAGGCCGAACCATCCCACACAGGATTCGTACAGGAAGAAGAAGTGAAGTGGTTTGATAACCTGAATGACTTCATTTGTCAAAGAACATTGTGAAACACGGTGGATCCTCTCGTTCTTCTGCATCAACAACTAAATGATAATCGGTTCTTCCAAAGGCCCGGTCACCAAGTTTATCACAATCTTCTCTGTACCTATACAATCTGTGGAGTCAAATATGATGTAAAGTGAATGTATCTGTCTGATTTGACTTTGCATGTATTGTTAGCTAAATACATTTTCATGTAAATTGGAAAACTGAGGTGTCGTGTGCTGGTGGAGCAGCAGAAACAAACTGTGGCTGACGACTGTGAGAGACGCGTCTGTATGAAGATTTGATTTCTGCACAATCACAGTGGTAAGAATAAACAAGTGTTGCAACAACAAAGTACAGTCTCCACCAGCAGCTGCTCTGTGGAAACAAAGAAGTGAAACTCCCTCTCACATGGTTGTTACACTTTCACCTGCACTGAACTTCTGTCACTGAATGTAATGAAACAAGTTCCTTCAAGTAATTCAAGTTTGGAGGCAGAAGCGTTCCTGTCGCTTCACAGACGAATATCTCACAGATCATAGAAACTCTAAAGTCTCAAACGAGCAGATCCACCTGAGCAAGAATAAACTAAAGAAAACACAAAAGAAGAGAAACAATGTGGAAGCTGCTGTCAAATAAATCACAATCACACTGATCCGACTTTTAAAAAGTCAGTGAATCGTCACCCTGATGTTTTTTACCCCTAAATCGGATCAGAACAACAAAGACACGATTCTGGATCCTGGGTCTGAAATTACCTGGTGACAAAAGACACAAGAAACTGGGCCACGTGCATTCCTGCGATGACACACACACACATACACACCCACACACCCACACACACACCCACACACACGCAGGTGAGAATCTAAAAACAGCCTCAGCACAGTGTGTCCACACCAAATGGACCGTGACAGTGACACAATCAACTTTTGTTTAACAGAACATTGAGGTTTCGTCATATGAAGCAACACGTTAAACAGCCTAGGACCCCCCCCCCGCCCTCAAAGTTTGAGAATAATAACAAAATATCAAGATGCTTCCCTTAATCAATTTCTATCCTCCACCCTTTACAAATCAAATTAAACCAGCTTACAGCTTATTGTTATCATTCTTACTTTAGTTTTGAGACTAGCTCCTGTGTAATTTGCTCATGGGTTTGGTCCCTGAGATCCAACCGCAGTGCAGAACTAGATGGACTGGTTGACTCTGTTCTTCACTGGGAGCTGTGGCCTGGTACGAAGATACAAGTGCAGCCCGAGGGAAAAACGTGAATTTGCTCGATCACACGAGTCTGAGTGAAATGAACAGAAGTGAGTTATGGTGTGTTGGTGAATTGTGGTGATTTTTTGCAGACAGGAAACTCTCAGTTGTCGTTGTGTTGATGTTGTGGATTGGTTCAGTGTTCAGGTCGAAGGATCAGATGTGAAGGTGAAGGAGAAGGTCATTATCATAGCGTTTCTTTGTGCAGCAGTGTGAGAACTTCGGAGCGAGCTAAAGACAACAAGGACATTTTCGGAGGTGAACGACCTGACGACCGTTCACTCTCCATCTACACACATTACACACAAACACACACTCTCTTGTGTTTGTGGAGTTGTGAGGGAACCCATCGATGTAACACAGTCCACAGATGTGAGAGCCAGACAAAGTGTCGTCATAATTTTCACGCAGCACAGGTTGTGTTTTTTAGAGCTAGTGTTGTGCATCATTAAGACCGGTGTTTGGTACAAGTACACACAGTTTGGTCCACACAAAGGGAAACTGGCATGTAGAAGTGCACACTATCGTTGTCATCACACACCAGTTAACACACGGACAAACGCACCTTATCCAGGTCGACAGGGCTGCAGCGGTTGTATGCGTCGCTCTGATCCTCTTCCTCCTCCTCCTCTTCTTCTTCTTCTTCTTCTTTCTTGTCCGTCTTCTTGTCTTCCCCCGTTCCTTCTGTCTGCTCGGTGGCGTTTCTCCTTTCTCTCAGAGTCTGAAGAAAATAAGAAGAAAAGACACTTTGAAAATCTGATCCGTGAGGAAATGGACGGGAGGATTACATTATATTACATTATATTACATATTACACTGTGTTTTTAGGTCCAATACGATGATGAACTAGGTCAAAGTAAAATAACAATTGTCTGGTCATATAAGAAATGTTGTGCTCAAAAGACACAATATATTGGGGACGGTAAACTTAGTTTGTCAAGACTATGATATATTCTGGTTGAGAGGAAATACACTTTTCCTCAAACTCTGTGTGTGTGTGTGTGTGTGTCTCAGTCCATTCTTTACTTTTATAATGTTCAACCTTTGGACACCTTTGTGATCAATCCCATGTTTTGGTTTCACTTAAACATGTTCTGAATTTCTGAATTTAACATTAATCAATACTATTGACAGCATCTATGCAACTGTGAAAATATAATGTTTATTGACTTTGTATGAGTTGTTAAAAGTGAACACACACACACACACACACCGACACACACACACTGAACTACACTGCTGTAACAGGCTCCAGACATTCAGAGCCTCCTCAACGTTCCTTAAACAGTAAAATCATGGAGGAGTTCTTCTAACGTATCAAGACTTTATCTGGAATCCCATAAAGTCGGTGTTATAAAAGACGTTTTGCAGCTGCTCATCTTTTCAGTCTGCGTCTGGCTGGAAGATCCCTCAAGTGAAATATTTATCAGCTGGCTTAGGACACACTTATACACGGACATAATGTAACACACACACACACACACGCACACACACTGTCCCCTTTAGTTTGTTACTAACATCACCTTGGCGATACCACACCTCAAAAGGCAACGCTACCCCATTTTCATTGTGCTAAAACAAAACATAAAGAAAAACACAAAGGAGCCGCTCATCTGTGAAGAGCGTGATTCAACTCTGACGCCTGGTAACAAGAGATCAACACTTTAAAATTCAATTTGTATTGGAAGTAGTGTAGCGATCTTTTATTATTAATGATAATGCTCATTATCCGTTATAGTCTCGAGTTAGACCAATCAGCAAGCTCACCCTCATATGGCCCCGCCCCTCCGCCCTGAATCACTAACATTAATCTACACGAGTCAACATGAACGTCAGCATTAGAAGGTAAACACTGGTTTTTAAACCCTTAAAACATTAATCAACTTCACAAACGCATCTTAACCCGAGGAGCCCATTGGCTGTCTCGCCAAATTAGCGTGATCAGCAGGTTGGCTCCGCCCCCTTTATGCCGATCGGAGCCAATTAAAACCCGTGTCGACCACAGAGGCGTCTGACTCTGATCTGATAATATCTGACATCTACTTTCATGTAGAGCTTCAGTAGAAACAATAATCACACACGTGATACTGAAGTTAAAACCAGTATCAGTTTAGTGTTGCTGTGGATGATACTAGACACACGCACACACACACACACACACACACAGACACGCACACACACACAGAGCGCTGAAAGCACTTAGCAGACACACCCTCTGAATCAACAGCAGCTCGGCCTACGTGAGCCTGTGAGCAGTGTGCGATGGAGATGTTGTAAGTTTCTGTGATGTCGATGAAACCTGCAGGTGCGTTCAGGGAGGAGGAGGAGCCAGAGTGAGAACCCCGTTAGGAAAGGGGAGGAGCCGCTCGTGGCTGATGAAGACGAGGCCGTGATCCTGAATCCTGTTCTGAAACAGCTCTGACAGCTTCACTGTGTTTCTGGAGGATCACACAGTTTGTTTAGACCTAAAGGAAAAACTTCAGTGAAGAAACTGTCAAGTCACTGTCGACTGTCTGCACCACATCAAACGTGTCGAGTTTTAAAACTGCACTTATTGTTTTATAGGTTAAAAATCAACCAATTTATCAGTTTGCTGCTAAAAATCGTCTGATATGAGCCTTTCACCGAAATATCATCTTCAGCGTTTATGTATTTCCTACATTTAAACTTTTACTTTAAAACCTAGCACAAAGAAAATTATGTTTATTTTCTATTTTAAAACGGATATATTGGCTGACATCTTTGTATTGTAAAATCTTGAATCCCTTATGTCGTTATCAGTATTGAAATTAGTACTTAAAATCCATCTGTAGTTGTCTTTCAATGTATTACATAGAACAGCAGGCTTTTCTGTACACGTGTTGTATTTTGACTTTGTTAAAACTAATGCAATATCGTGAACTACTGCATTTGATGGCAAAACCTTTATGAAATCAGCTGCTGCTGTGAATAGAAAAAAAATCTAAATCAATTTCAAAACAGCTATGAAACAAACACAAGTTAATGTAATATTGAGTTATACTGTTAAAATCTTATAGAAATAAATAATGTGACATAATCCACAGTAGAAACCAACAGCTTCTCAGATTCACCATGGCAACCGCCCCGGTTACACAGCTTCAAAGCGAATGAGCCGATATCTGCCCAACATGTCAATCACCTGACAAACGCCTCAGGTTCAATGACTGAACAAACACAGCTAATGCTAATCCCTACGAGTCGGCCTCTTCTAATATGTGCCTGTGCACACACACACACACGCACCTTTCTATTGCATAAATAACTCACAAAGAAGATGTGCTGCGCAGCGGGGACAGAGCTTTGCTCTCCAGGGAGCAGACAATGGAAACAAAGAGGTAAATAGGATCTGCAGTCAGCCCGGCTCACGAAGACACTAGTCACGACAGCACTGTTAGTTTGCTTCAGTCAGGACCCAGATCAGGTTGTAGGTTAATCACTGACGAAGAAGAAGAACAAAGCTGATCCCAGATCGGTTCATGTTCCTTCTGGTTTGTCAACATGACGTGACAATCACATGTGGCTGCGCAGGAACATATGTTATTTCATGTTATGTTTCAGACGTGTGTCCAACGCTCAAGTTATCAGTGATTAATATTACCCACAACCCAACTAGAGCTTTCTCACACCTGCTTTAAACACTAATTGGAAAAGCAATCAGTGAAATTAGAGCATTGATGTGAACGTGAAGATGAAGATGAAGGTGTGAACTGGTCCAGAGAGAATGAGAATCTGAGAAATTATTTTTCAGATGTAATAAGACTGAAGAAACAAGAAGGATGTCGACCTGCTGAAGATACTTTATGTGAATCTGATGTTTTGTAGATCAAATCTAAAGAAGCGTGAGAGGACGGCAGAGTAAAGAGAGAAGGAGCCACGAGAGGTTTTCCTTCACATTACGAGTTCAGCAGAGGAAGAGGAAGAGGAAGAGGAGGGTGTGTGAGTGTTTTCCTCTCTGGAGGATGCATGAAGCTGATGAGGAGCATCGGTTGTGATCTAGTGTGTTTTTGTGTTTATTTATAAACCATTTTTTGCAGTGACACACGTTAACAAAACTTTACAACCGTCACAGTGGAAAGGTCATAATGCAAAAGGCATAAACCTGCTGATAAGACTCTCTGGTGTGTCGGATGATGGCAGAAATATTTATTCATATTCACATGACTTGAGTGGCTCGCACTTTGTGTTAGGATTATAAAATCAGACAGATACAAATCTGCCAATGTGAGCTTTTCACAGACGTATCGACATGTTGGCCAATACGTGGACAGGAAAACTTTTATTTTATAGAATAAATCCTGCAGAAAACATGTTCATCTGTTAAATTTAACGGATAAATAACCTTCAAAGTTCAGATAGTTGTTTATAATAGTGAAGTAATAAGGGAACAGAATGTGTCGGCAGGTTCGGAGAAGAGCGAAACAGAAAAACAAAACAAATCAGCTGAGTTCAGAAAACACGTGTTAATAAAGTCTAAAAATGGAAAAGTGAAAGCAGAACTTGGAGATGTGGGTCATTCCCCGATGATCTGCTGATTCTGTGTATTAGGGACGTTCAGAAAGTTACAGACACAGTCGATACTGACGGTGTGTCAGTTGACAATCTGGTGACAGCAAAGTGGGAACTGGACACACTGGAAGGAAAAACGAAACCGAAGCATCACGCTGATGAAAACATTTTCCATTACAAGTTAGACTCGCCACATTAAAAATCTTATTTAGATCAAAAAGAAGTTGTGCAGTTTTAATAAATGAAGAAAAGAAGAATTAGTTGTTGCCCTAATTAGAAATGAGAGGATTTATAATCAATTATCTAACCAGTGTCTTATGAAGGTTTTCTATTATCCATTAAACTGCAGCTGCCTTCAGTTGTTATCACCATGTGACCGAGAACATGAGGAAGAGCTTCGACCTTTGACCGCCAGAATAAAAGCTCTGAAATCGGTCACGCTGACCCATCGTATCAAACACAACTCTGTGACTGAGCTCAACACGACAACTGAGAAACCAACAAGGAACAAAGACACAAATACACTATGGGAGTTTGTGTTTGTTGACACAGACAGAAAATGAACAACATATATTTATGTTTAAAACTTTTAAAATCTAATAAAGCTATTGTGAGTTTAACACAAACAATTTTATTCAGAGCCGGAGCAATTTAATGTTTGGAATCGTCTGTTATGAACCTTTCACGAATATATCGAAACTGTGAAATACGTGTTTGGTGGGATTTGTGTTTTCTTTGTATTTGTAGTTATTAATCGTAAAGTTTATGGATTTACTGTAAAATATCAAGCGTCAACTCCAAGTCTTTATTATAAGGCTTCCAGAACGACATCTTAGAAATCATAGAGTCAGCTCTAAATCATAAAGAAATTAGTAGATGTTGGTGCATCATGACTTCTATTAGATCTGGTTAAAGGAAACACTGTGGCTGTTCCTGAGGTTTAAAAGAAGGATTAAAAGTATAAGTTGAAAGAAGTATTAAAAGTATAAGATGTATTGGTGGATATTTTTCTTCATATAGCTCCTGACATCTAAACACAGATGTCGTCACTCAGGTGAGGGTTACCAGGGCAACTGAGCAAACAGTATCTTCATGTGTGTGTCTGTCAATCCAGGAATGTGTACACTCCTCAGGCCTGAGCGGAGACAATGGACGCTGCTGTTGACATTACTCTCATTCCACTTTCAGCTCATTGTCAAGTTGAGAACGACTCCAATGTCATGCATTGCACTGAGGTGGGTGAAGGCCCATTCATTATCCTAGGGCTGGGTCATATCCGCAAATATGTTAATAAGATAACGATTATCTTATCAGTCAATATCAATAATTATCACAATACAATTATTATATCACAGTATTTGTGTAAAGTCAGATTTTTGCTCTATTTGAGTGAAGGTTCTGGTTTTTAACTCTTCTTTAAGGACAGATGATGACAAACAGTTTGAAAACAGATCTGAGGTGGAACTGCAGTGAGGTGTCACACCTGAGAGTCTGAAACAAGTGTTTTAAATCTGATCGGTTACTTTTGGTTTCACATTGACATTGAGGAAGAGTTTTTTCTGAGCGTACAACCTTTCGTGACACTTTCACACCTAAGAGCATAAAAGTTATCACCATCACCACCGAGGTTTATAAACCACAACGAAATGAAAACACATCAGATCGAGGAGATGATTCAAATATGCTACAAGACGGAAGGGTAACTGAGTTACTTCACCACACAAGAGGCCTCTGTCCCTGCAGGACAGTCAAAATACAAGAATGAGAGACAAAACACAAAGGAGATGGTGAGAGGAGAGACGTGCCCTGGTACCATCACAACACAAACACCACAGAGGAGGAGGAGGGGGAGGAGGAGGAGGAGGAGGAGGAGGAGGAGGAAGAGGAGGAGGAGGAGGAGGAAGAGGAGGAGGGAGGAGGAAGAGGAGGAGGGAGGAGGAAGAGGAGGAGGAGGAGGAGGAGGAGTTATTTTTAAAAGAAAACAACATTTTTTGGTTGTGATCCCTTGAAGACAAACACTATGATTCCAGTTCCTCTGCATATTTGCAGGGGTTTACCAGAGCATCAGATTCAGTTGAGCGGTTACAGTACAATTGGTGATAACATTTTTCAACATGTGTCAGCAATTTTATTATTATAAAGTTCCTTGTTACCTTATTAAACTATTTACCGTTTGGAGGAATCCTGTTTCGGGAGCGAGGAGTCTCTCCACTTATCGTTGTTACCTCTTATTTAATAACTCTGTCTCTGCACTTTAAAGCTTCTGTATGAGGGAGTAAATCTTTCTTTCTCTAGCTGTCTGTAAATAATCCTCCTCTTTTGTCGATGAGGACAAAACCACCTCACAGGGAGATTGTGAAACCCATCACTCTTTGTGAACAATGACGTGCATCTGTTCAAAAGTATTGGAACTGGTCACAAGTTTGAATCAATGTCTGTATCACAGCTTCAACACTAAACTGATGCAGGTGAGTATCTTCTCATTTAACTCCCAAAACCATATGAGATGTAAATTAAGGAGCGGTTGAATTAGCGGTTGCTCTTTATGGCCGGTGATAGCGCTCGGACAAAGGCTGGAGGAGCGGTGCGTGGGGCAAAGGTCGAGTTGGCAGCACAGAGGTTGAACCGCTGCGGTCGCTCAACTCTCACCTGAAATCAAACAATCGTAATAGTTTCGAAATAAAAACAAACCTCACAGCCCGGTTTCAAACTCTGCTCCCTCCTGAAGGCAACAGGTCCACTTCTATTCCCACTAGATTGTTCCCAGAACCTGGATTTTCTGATTATTTACCAGTCTTTAATATACTGTAAGATTCCTGTTAGGTTTGTTAAACACAGACCAGGACATGAAAGCAGTAGCAGGTGAAAAGCTTTCCTAACCCTCCTGACCTCCAGCAGAGGTTCCGGGTCAGTCAACCTGTGGAGCTGGTTCATTACTACGCTCCTGATATGACCGTTTTGTAAGAATGACAGAAGCAACTCCCAGAGCACAACATGCAGAACGTTCAGTCTTACATGTGCACCAAGGGCGAGGTGCTGCAGACAATCAGTTGTAATCAGTTTTACGAGTTTCAGGTTTCTTATTAGCTGCTGTTCTTCCACGTCGGGTCGCCCTGACCCCAGTGACAGGAATACACTTTATTATAAATATAAGAAAATACACTTTGTTTTCATATATAATGCAAACGTCTTTGATGCATCGTTTATATCTTTAAAATTTAAGTTTTAATAGTGATGCAAAAGCTTATAATGGAGGATTTTCATCAGCCAACCGGTGATTTTAAATTATGACTTTAATATGTGGTGTTACTGAACTTTCATATAATTATATATTTTTCCTACCGATGCATATCCACAAATAGAAACGTCACAATACGATAAGTGTCTGTGAACGACTCGTATCGGCTGAATTCTATTGTCAAACCAATAAATTGATTGAGCTCTAGTTTCAAAACATTAACCACAAGTGTCAATGGTTTAATTAAATAATTAAATATTAACAATTGTTTTGAATTAAGTAAATATTAGATAATTATACTCGTGTATTGCGACCTGGCACAAACCTGGTTTTGTAAGGACTGTGTGTGTGTGTGTGTGTGTGTGTCTCTGTGTGAGATTGTGAGGGTGTGTCAGAGTGTGTGGTAAGAGCAGGGTTAAAGTTGAGTCGCACTATGGAGAGTTCTATAACACTGAATGCTGTCGCTCACGTGTTGCCCCGGCGACCAGCGACTGACTCACGTCTATTGATCTTATTTGACTTATTAATCAACTAAAACCACATCTGAAAATATTACTTCATCAACCAGTCGGTCTTATCAGCTCTTATTTAACACTGCTGGCAGCCACAAACACACACACACACACACACACAAACACATACACAGAGACACACACACTGACATCTGATGCCATAAGTCAGTTACAGGTTGGGAAAAAAAAATCAAACACGCCCCAAACAAATGTGACCAGGTTGTGACAAATATCGATGATAATTATCAGGATAAAGGTCAGATTATTGTTTTTATATTATCTTTTTGATTTTCTCTCCTGATTTAAAATGACAAACACACACTAAACACACACTATGACTCTGAAGGGAATCAATTAGGTGTTGTACCTCCTCACTGAGCTTATAGAAGGTATAAATACGATTTATAACGATATATATACTGGATCCTTGTCATATTGCTATTGATTGATGATAATAATATTCATTAATTATTGATTCTTATATTTCCCAGCCTTAACTGTGATCTATATCAGAGCATGGATTATTTAGTCTGTGTTTAGTTTGATTTGTGTGTTCCTTCATGTGTCCGGTGCAGCGAGAGGCTGTTGACAGCGAGGACAACACAACGCAGGTCAAAGAAAGACTGAGCAATGTCCTCTCGGACGTTTGACAACTTTATACTCTGATCCAACACAAAAAAAAATAACACAACTCCAGTGGAGATTTTCTCTTCAAACAAACCGTCCGTCTCTGACAAATAAAAGCAAACACGGCTTCAGCTCAGTGATCAGTCTGCTTGTCACTGGCCTGACAGGCTGGTAAAGGCTGATCGATCTGGCAAAGCTCAAGTGCAAACAGGTCTGTCATCCCTCTCCGGTGCAAAGTAAACAACTGTAAACAAAACTCCAAAGAATGCAGCACAGACACGACTACATAACAGATCCACGTGGAGTCACATGGGAGCTGCTCTTTGACTGTACAAGGCTTTTCAATCCAGAGCTGCACCGATCTGAAATCAGGAGAATCGAGTCCGAGCAGACAGAACTGACCGAACCACAGGATACGTCCACATTTATATGATTTAAATCACTTCTGCGACTGTACGTTTTGACCTGGCCTCCACATTGCTCCGGAGTTTTCAAGATCCTAAAAAACAGACAGATCTGGAAACAGTGACGGCCCCTGTTTCTGTTTGGAAACGCTGGGGTTGTGTTTTAATCTGCTTCCTGTCGACTGCACGTGAACGACCAGGATCACGTGATC
>JBAMIH010000156.1:0-64428 GCA_038501795.1 Pseudopleuronectes americanus
CCCCCCCCTCCCCTCCCCCCCCCCTCCCCTCCCCCCTCCCCCCTCCCCCCCCTCCCCCTCCTCCCCCCCCCCTCCCCCTCCCTCTCCTCCCCCTCCCCTCCCCCCTCCCCTCCCTCCCCCCCCTCCCCCTCCCTCCCCCCTCCCCCCCCTCCCCCCCCCCTCCCCCCCTCCCCCCCCTCCCTCCCTCCCCCCCTCTCCCCCCCCCCTCCCCCTCCCCCCTCCCCCTCCCTCTCCCCCCCCTCCCCTCCCCCCCCCCTCCTCCCCCTCTCTCTCCCCCCTCCCCTCCCCCCCTCCCTCCCCCTCCCCCCCCTCCCCCCCTCCCCCTCCCCCTCCCCCCTCCCCCTCTCCCCCCCTCCCCTCCCCCTCCCTCCCCCCCTCCCTCCCTCCCCTCCCCCCCCCCTCCTCCCCCCTCCCCCCCACCCTCCCCCTCTCCCCCCCCCCTCCCCCCTCCCCCTCCCTCCCCCCCTCCCCTCCTCCCCCTCCCCCCCTCCCCTCCCCCCCCTCCCCCTCCCCCCCCTCCCCCCCTCCCCCCCCTCCCCCCTCCCCCCCTCCCTCCCCCCCCTCCCCTCCCTCCCCCCCTCCCCTCCCCCTCCCCCTCCCCTCCCCCCTCCCCCCCCTCTCCCCTCCCCTCCCCCCTCCCCCCCCCCTCCCTCCCCCCCTCCCCTCCCCCTCCCCCCTCCCCCCCCTCCCCCCCTCCCCCCCCCTCCCCTCCCCTCCCCCCCCTCTCCCCCCCCTCTCCTCTCCTCCCCTCCCCCTCCCCCCTCCCTCCCCCCCCTCCTCCCTCCCCCCTCCCCCCCCTCCCCTCCCCCCTCCCCCTCCCCCCTCCCCTCCCCCCCTCCTCCCCCTCCTCCCCCTCTCCTCCCCCCCCCCTCCCTCCTCCCCCCTCCCTCCCCCTCCCTCCCCCCCTCCCTCCCCCCCCTCCCCTCCCCCCCCTCCCCCCCCTCCTCCCCCCTCCCCCCTCCTCCCCCTCCCCCTCCCCCTCCTCTCCCTCCCCCCCCTCCCCCTCCCTCCCCCCTCCTCCCTCCCCCCCCCCTCCCCCTCCCCCCCTCCTCCCCCCCCTCCCCCTCCCCTCCCCTCCCCCCCTCTCCCTCCTCCCCCCCTCCCCCCCCCCTCCCCCCCCTCCCCCCTCCTCCCCCTCCCCCCCCTCCCCTCCCTCCCCCCCTCCCCCCTCCCCCCTCCCCTCCTCCCTCCCCCTCCCCCCCCTCCCCCCCTCCTCCCCCCCTCCCCCTCCCCCCCCCCTCCCCCCCCTCCCTCCCCCCCTCCCCCCTCCCCTCCTCCTCCCCTCCCCCCCTCCTCCCCTCCCCCCTCCCCTCTCTCCTCCCCCCTCCCCCCCCCCTCCCCCCTCCCCTCCCTCTCCCCCCCCCCTCCCCCCCCTCCCCCTCCCCCTCCTCCCCCCCCTCCCCCCCTCCCCCCCCTCCTCCCCTCCCCCTCCCTCCCCCCCCTCTCCCCCTCCCCTCCCCCTCTCCCCCCCCTCCCCCCCCTCCCTCCCCTCCCCCTCCCTCCCCCCCTCTCCTCCCCTCCCCTCCCCCCCTCCCTCCCTCTCCTCCCCCTCCCCTCCCCCCCCTCCCCCTCTCCCCCTCCCCCCTCCCTCCCCTCCTCCCTCCCCCCTCCCCTCCCCCCCCTCCCCCCCTCCTCCCTCCCCCCCCCCTCCCTCCCCCCTCCCCTCCCCCCCCCCTCCCCCCCCTCCCCCCCCCCTCCTCCCCCCTCCTCCCCCCCCCCTCCCTCCCCCTCCCCCCCCTCCCCCTCCCCCCTCCTCCCTCCCTCCCCCCCCTCCCCCCTCCCCCCCCCTCCCCCTCCTCCCCCCCCTCCCCCTCCCCCCCCTCCCCTCCCCCTCCCCTCCCCCCCCTCCCCCCCCTCCCCCTCCCTCTCCCCCCCCTCCCCCCTCCTCCCCCCTCCTCCCCCTCTCCCCCCTCCCCCCCCTCCCTCCCCCCCTCCCCCCCCCCTCCCCTCCCCCCCCTCCCCCCCCTCCCTCCTCCCCCCTCCCTCCCCCCCCTCCTCCCCCCCTCCCCCCCCTCCCCCTCCCTCCCCCCTCCCCCCCCTCCCCTCCTCCCCTCCCCCCCCTCCCCCCTCCCCTCCTCCCCCCTCCCCCTCCCCCCCCTCCTCCCCTCCCCCCCCCCTCCCCTCCTCCCCTCCCTCCCCTCCCCCCCCTCCCCCCCTCCCCTCCCTCCCCCCCTCCCCTCCCCTCCCCCTCCCCCCCCTCCTCCCCCCTCCCCCCCCTCCTCCCCCCTCCCCCCCCTCCCTCCCCCTCCCTCCCCCCTCCCTCCCCCCCCTCCCCTCTCCCCTCCCCCCTCCCTCCCCTCCCCCCCTCCCCCCCCCCTCCCCTCCCCCCCCTCCCTCCCCTCCCCCCCCCCTCCCCTCCCCCCCCTCCCCTCCCTCCCCCCCTCCCCCCCCCTCCTCCCCTCTCCCCCCCCCCTCCCCCCCTCCCCTCCCCCTCCCCCCCCTCCCCTCCCCCCCTCCCCTCCCTCCCCCCCCTCCCCCTCCCCCCCTCCCTCCCCTCCCCCCCCCTCCCCCCCTCCCCCCCCTCCCCCCCCTCTCCCCCCCTCCCCTCCCCCCCCTCCCCCTCCCCTCCTCCCCCTCCCTCCCCCCCCTCCCCTCCCCCCCCTCCCCCCTCCCTCCCCCTCCTCCTCCCTCCCTCCCCCCTCCCCCTCCCCCCTCCCCCCCCTCCCCCCCCTCCCCCCTCCCTCCCCCCTCCCCTCCCCCTCCCTCCCCCTCCCCTCTCCCCCCCCCCTCCTCCCCCCCCCCTCCCCCCTCCCCCTCCCTCCCCCCCTCCCCTCCCCCCTCCCCTCCCTCCCTCCCCCCCCTCCCCCCCCTCCCCCTCCCCCCCCCCTCTCCCCTCCCCTCCCCTCCCCCTCCCTCCCCCCTCTCCCCCCCCTCCCCTCCCCCCCCTCCCCCTCCCCCCTCCCCCCCCTCCTCCCCCCCCCCTCCCCCCTCCCCTCCCCCCCCCCTCCCCCCCTCCCCTCCCCCCCTCCCCTCCCCCTCCCTCCCCCCTCCTCCCCCCCCTCCCCCCCTCCCCTCCCTCCCCCCTCCCTCCCCCCCTCCCCCTCCCCTCCCTCCCCCTCCCCTCCCCCTCCCCCTCCTCCCCCCTCCTCCCCCCTCCCCTCCCCCCTCCTCCCCCCCCCCTCCCCCCTCCCCCCCTCTCCCCTCCCCCCCCCCTCCCTCCCCCCCCTCCCCTCCCCCTCCCCCCCCTCCCCTCCCCCCCCCCTCCCTCCCCTCCCCCCCCTCCCCCCTCCCCTCCCTCCCCCCCCTCCTCCCCTCCCCCCTCCCCTCCCTCCCTCCCCCCTCCCCTCCCCCCCCCCTCCCTCCCCCCCCCCTCCCCTCCCCCCCTCCCCCCCCTCCTCCCCCCCCTCCCTCCCCCCCCTCCCCCCCCTCCCCCCTCCCTCCCCCCTCCCCCCCTCCCCTCCCTCCCCCCCCCCTCCCCCCCCTCCCCCCCCCCTCTCCCTCCCCCCCCCCTCCCCCCCCCCTCCTCCCCTCCCCCCCCTCCCCCTCCCCCTCCTCCCCCTCCCTCCCCTCCCCCTCCCCTCCCCCTCCCCCCCCTCCCCCCACCCCCCTCTCCCCCCCCTCCCCCCCTCCCTCCCTCCCCCCCTCCCCCTCCTCCCCTCCCCCCCCCCTCCCCCCCCTCCCTCCCCCCTCCTCCCTCCCCCCCCTCCTCCCCCTCCCCCCCCCCTCCCCCCCCTCCCCCCCTCCCCCCTCCCCCCCCCTCCCCTCCCTCCCCCCCCTCCCCTCCCCCCCTCCCCCTCCCCTCCCCCCTCCCTCCCCCCCTCCCCCTCCCCCTCTCCCCCTCCCCTCCCTCCCCCTCCCCCTCCCCTCCCCCCCCTCCTCCCCCTCCCTCCTCCCCCCCTCCCCTCCCCTCCCCCCCCCCTCCCCCCTCCCCTCCCTCCCCCCCCCCTCCTCCCCCCCTCCCCCCCCTCCCCTCCCTCCCTCCCCCCCTCCCCCCCCTCCCCCCTCTCCCCTCCTCCCTCTCCTCCCCCCCCCCCCTCCCCCCCTCCCTCCCTCCCCCCCCTCCCTCCCTCCCCCTCCTCCCCCCCCCCTCTCCCCCCTCCCTCTCCCCTCCCCCCCTCCCCCTCCCCCCCCCCTCCCCCTCCCCCTCCCCCCCCCTCCCTCCCCTCCCCCCCCTCCCTCCCCTCCCCTCCCCCTCCCCTCCCCCCCTCCCCCCCCTCCCTCCCCCCTCCCTCCCCCCTCCCCTCCCCCCCCTCCCTCCCCCTCCCCCCCCTCCCCCCCTCCCTCCCCTCCCCCCTCCCCCCCCTCCCTCCCCCCCCCCTCCTCCCCCTCCCCTCCTCCCCCTCCTCCCCCCTCCCTCCCCCCCCTCCTCCCCCTCCCCCTCCCCCCCCTCCCCCCCTCCCTCCCCCCTCCCCCCCTCCTCCCCCCCCTCCCCCCCCTCCCCTCCCCTCCCCCCCTCCCCCCCCTCTCCTCTCCCTCCCCCCCCCCCCCCTCCCCTCCCCCCCCTCCCCCCCCTCCCCTCCCCCCCCCCTCTCCCCCCCCTCCCCCTCCCCCCTCCTCCCCCCCCTCCCTCCCTCCCCCCCCCCTCCCCCCTCTCCCCCCCCTCCCCTCCCCCCTCTCCCCCCCTCCCCTCCCTCCCCCCCTCCTCCCCCTCCCCCCCTCCCCCCCCTCCCCCCCCTCCCCTCCCCCTCCCCTCCCCCTCCCCCTCTCCCCCCCCCCTCCCCCCTCCCCCCCCTCCCCTCCCCCCTCCCCCCTCCCCCCCCCCTCCCTCCCTCCCCCCTCCCCCCTCCTCCCCCCTCCCCCCCCTCCCCCCCTCCCCTCCCCCCCTCCCCCCTCCCCCCCCTCCCCTCCCCCCCCCTCCCCCCTCCCCCCCTCCCCCCCCCCTCCTCCCCCCCTCCCTCTCCCCCCTCCCCCCCCTCCTCCCTCCCCCTCCCCCCCTCCCTCCCCCCCCTCCCTCCCCCCCCCCTCCCCCCCCCCTCCCCTCCCCCTCCCCCCCTCCCCCCCCCCTCCCCCCTCCCCCTCCCCCCCCTCCCTCCCCCCCCTCCCCCCCCCCTCCCTCCTCCCCCCCCCCTCCCCCTCCCCCCTCCTCCCCCCTCCCTCCCCCCTCCCCCTCCCCCCCTCCCCTCCTCCCCCCCCTCCCCCTCCCCCCTCCCTCCCCCCCCTCCCCCCTCCCCCCCCTCCCCTCCCCTCCCCCCTCCCCTCCTCCCCCTCCCCTCCCCCCCCTCCCCCCCCTCCCCCCCCCCTCCTCCCCCCCTCCCCCCCCTCCCCCCTCCCCTCCCTCCCCCCCCCCTCCCCCTCCCCCCCTCCCCCCCCCCTCCCCCCTCCCCCCCTCCCCCCTCCCCCCCCTCCTCCCTCCCCCCTCCCTCCCCCCCCTCTCCCTCCCTCCCTCCCCCCTCCTCCCCTCCCCCTCCCCCCCCTCCCCCCCTCCCCCCTCCCCCCCCTCCCCCCCCTCCCCTCCTCCCCTCCCCCTCCCCCCCCCCTCCTCCCCCCCCCCTCCCCCCTCCCCTCTCCCCTCCCCCTCTCCTCCCCCCCCCTCCCCTCCCCCCCTCCCCCCTCCCCCCCCCCTCCTCCCCCCCCTCCCCCCCCCCTCCCCCTCCTCTCCCCCTCCTCCCTCCCCCCTCCCCCCCCCCTCCCTCCCTCCCTCCCCCCCCCCTCCTCCCCTCCCCCCCCTCCCCCTCCCCTCCCCCCCTCCCCCTCCCCCCCCTCCCCCTCCCCCTCCTCCCCCCCCTCTCCCCCTCCTCCCCCTCCCCCTCTCCCCCCTCTCCCCCCCCTCCTCCCCCTCCCCCCCTCCCCCTCCCTCCCCCTCCCCTCTCCTCCCCCCCCTCCCCCTCCCCCTCCCCCCCCTCCCCCCTCCTCCCCCCTCCCCCCCCTCCCTCCCCCTCCCCCTCCCCCCCTCCCCCCCTCCCTCCCCCCCCTCCCCCCTCCCTCCCCCCCTCCCCTCCCCCCCTCCCCTCCCCCTCCCCCCCTCCCCCCCTCCCCCTCCTCCCCCCCTCCCCTCCCCTCCCTCCCCCTCCCCCTCCCCCCCCTCCCTCCCCCCCTCCCCCTCCCCTCTCCCCCCCCTCCCTCCCCCCCCTCCCCCCCTCCCCCTCCCCCCCCTCCCTCCCCTCCCCCTCCTCCCCTCCCCCTCCCTCCCCCCCCTCCCCCCTCCCCCCCCCCTCCCCTCCCCCCCCTCCCTCCCCCCCCTCCCCCTCCCCCCCTCCCCCTCCCCTCCCCCCTCCCTCCCCCCTCCCCCCCCTCCCCTCCTCCCCCCCCCCTCCCCCCCTCCCCTCCCCCTCCCCCCTCCCCTCCCCCTCCCCCCCCCCTCCCCTCCCTCCTCCTCCCCCCTCCCCCTCCCCCCCTCCCCCCCCTCCCCTCCCCCCTCCCCCCCCTCCCCCCCCCCTCTCCCCCCCCTCCCCTCCCCCTCCTCCCCCCCCTCCCTCCCCCCCTCCCTCCCCCTCCCCCCTCCTCCCTCCCCCCTCCCCCCCCCCTCCCCTCCCCCCCCTCCCCCTCCCCCCTCCCCTCCCCCTCCCCCCCCCCTCCCCTCCCCCCCTCCCCCCCCTCCCCTCCCCCTCCCCCTCCTCCCCCCCCCTCCCCCTCCCCCTCCCCTCCCCCCCTCCCCCCCCTCCCCCTCCCCCTCCCTCCCCTCCCCTCCCCCTCCCCCCTCCCCCCCCTCCTCCCCTCCCCCTCCTCCCTCCTCCCCCCCCTCCCCCTCCCCCCCCTCTCCCCCTCCCCCCCCTCCCCTCCCCCCCTCCCCCTCCCCCCCTCCCCCCTCCCCTCCCCCCCTCCCCCCTCCCCCCCCTCTCCCCCTCTCCCCCCCTCCCCTCCCCCTCCCCCCCTCCCCCCCTCCCTCCCCCCTCCCCCCCCTCCCCCTCTCCCCCCTCCCTCCCCCCCCTCCCCCTCCTCCCCCTCCCCCCCCTCCCCTCCCCCTCCCCCTCCCCCCCCCCTCCCCCTCCCCTCCCC
Source organism: Pseudopleuronectes americanus (assembly GCA_038501795.1). Taxonomy (NCBI): domain Eukaryota; kingdom Metazoa; phylum Chordata; class Actinopteri; order Pleuronectiformes; family Pleuronectidae; genus Pseudopleuronectes; species Pseudopleuronectes americanus. The sequence goes on from JBAMIH010000156.1 coordinate 6,877, forward strand.
CCCTCCCCTCCCCCCCCCCTCCTCCCCCTCCCCCCCCCCTCCCCCCCTCCTCCCCCCCTCCCCCTCCCCCCCTCCCCCCCCCTCCCTCCCCCTCCCCCCCCCCTCCCTCTCCCTCCCCCTCCCCCCCCTCCCCCTCCCCCTCCCTCCCCCCCCCCTCCTCCCCCCCCCCTCCCCTCCTCCCCCCCCTCCCCCTCCCCTCCCCCTCCCTCCCCCCCTCCCTCCCCCTCTCTCTCCCCCCCCTCCCCCCCCTCCCTCCCTCCCCCCCCTCCCCTCCCCCCCCCTCCCCCCCCCCTCCCCCTCCCCTCCCCCCCCCCTCCCCCTCCTCCCCCCTCCCCCTCCCCTCTCCCCTCCCCCCCCTCCCCCCCCTCCCCCCCCCCTCCCCCCCTCCCCCCCCCCTCCCCCCTCCCCCCCTCCCCCTCCCCTCCCCCCCTCCCCCCTCCCCCTCCCCTCCCCCTCCCCCCCCCCTCCCCCCCTCCCTCCCCCCCCTCCCCCCCTCCCCTCCCTCTCCCCCCTCCCCTCCTCCCCCCCCCCTCCCCCTCCCTCCCCCCCCTCCCCCCCTCCTCCCCCCTCCCCCTCTCCCCCCCCCTCCTCCCTCCCTCCCCCCCTCCCCCCCTCCCCCTCCTCCCCCCCCCCTCCTCCCCTCCCCCTCCCCCTCCCCCCCCTCCCCTCCTCCCCCCCCTCCCTCTCCCCCTCCCTCTCCTCCCCTCCCCCTCCCCCCCTCCCCCCCCCTCCCTCCCTCCCCCCCCTCCCTCCCCCCTCCCCCTCCCCCCCTCCCCCCTCCCCTCCCCCCCCCCTCCTCCCCCTCCCCCCCCTCCCCCTCCCCTCCCCCCCCCCTCCCTCCCCCCCCCCTCCCCCTCCCCCCCCCCTCCCCCCTCCCCCTCCCCTCCCCCCCTCCCTCCCTCCTCCCCCCCTCCCTCCCCCCCCCCTCCCCCCCTCCCCCCCCCCTCCTCCCCCTCCTCCTCCCCCCCCTCCCCTCCCTCCCTCCCCCCCCTCCCCTCCCCCCCTCCCCCCCTCCCTCCCCCCCCTCCCCCTCTCCCCTCCCCCCCCTCCCTCCCCTCCTCCCCCCCTCCCCTCCCCTCCCCCCCCTCCCCCCCTCCCTCCCCCCTCCCCCTCCCCCCCCCCTCCTCCCCTCCCCCCCTCCCCCTCCCTCCCCCCCCTCCCCCCCTCCCCTCCCTCCTCCCCTCCCCCCCTCCCTCCCCCCTCCCCCCCCCCTCCCTCCCCCCCTCCCCTCCCCTCCCCCCCCTCCCCCTCCCCCCCTCCCCCTCCCCTCCCCCCCCCTCCCCCCTCCCCCCCCCCTCCTCCTCCCCCCTCCCCCCCCCCTCCCTCCCTCCCCCCCCTCCCCTCCCTCCCCTCCCCTCCCCCCCTCCCCCCCCCCTCCCCCTCCTCCCCCCCCTCCCCCCCCTCCCCCCCCCTCCCTCCCCCCCCTCCCCCCCCTCCCCCCCTCCTCTCCCCCCCCCCTCTCCCTCCCCTCCTCCCCCTCCCCCCCTCCCTCTCCCCCCCCTCCCCCTCTCCCCCCCTCCCCCCCTCCCCCCCCTCCTCCCCCCCTCCCTCCCCTCCCCTCCCCCCCTCCCCCCCCTCCCCTCCCCTCCCCCCCTCCCCCCCCCCTCCCCTCTCCCCCTCCCTCCCCCCCCCCTCCCCTCCCCCTCCCCTCCCCCCCTCCCCCCCCCCTCCCTCTCCCCCCTCCCCCCCTCCCCCTCCCCCTCCCCCCCTCCCTCCTCTCCTCCCCCCTCCCTCCCCCCCCCCTCTCCCCCTCCCCCCCCTCCTCCCCCTCCCCCCCCTCCCCCCCCTCTCCCCCCCCCCTCCCTCCCCCCCCTCCCCCCCCTCCTCCCTCCCCCCCCCCTCCCCTCCCCTCTCCCCCCCCCTCCCTCCCCCCTCCCCTCCCCCCCCTCCCTCCCCCCTCCCCCCCCCCTCCTCCTCCCCTCCCCCTCCTCCCCCTCCTCCCCTCCCCTCCCCCCCCTCCCCCCTCCCTCCCTCCCCCTCCCTCCCCCCCTCCCCCCCCTCCCCCCCCTCCCTCCCCCCCTCCCCTCCCCCCCTCCCCCCCCTCCTCCCCTCCCCCCCCCCTCCCCCCCCTCCCCCTCCCCCCCTCCCTCCCCCCCCTCCCCTCCCCCTCCCTCCCCCCTCCCCCCCCCCTCCCCCTCCCCCCCTCCCCCCCCTCCTCCCCTCCCTCCTCCCCTCCCCCTCCTCCCCCTCCCCCCCCTCCCCTCTCCCTCCTCCCCCCCCTCCCCCCTCCCCCCTCCCCTCCCCCCTCCCCCCCCTCCCTCCCCCCCCCTCCCCCCCTCCCCTCCCCCTCCCCCTCCCCCCCCTCCCTCCCCCCCTCCTCCCTCCCCCCCTCCCCCCCCTCCCCTCCCTCTCCCCCTCCTCCCCCCTCCCCTCCCCCTCCCCTCCCTCCCCCCCCTCCCCCCCCCCTCCTCCCCTCCCCCCCCTCCCCCTCCCCCTCCCCCCTCCCTCCCCCTCCCCCCCCCCTCCCCTCCTCCCCCTCCCCTCCCCCCCTCCCCCCCCTCTCCCCCCCCTCCTCCCCTCCCCCCCCCCTCCCCTCCCCCCCCTCTCCCTCCCCCTCCCCCTCCCTCCCTCCCCTCCCCCCCTCCTCCCCCTCCCCCCCCTCCCCCTCCCCTCCTCCCCCCTCCCCCCTCCCTCCCCCCTCCCCCTCCCCTCCCCCCCTCCCCTCCCCCCCCTCTCCCCCCCCTCCCCTCTCCCCCCCTCCCCCCCCTCCCCTCCCTCCTCCCCCCCCTCCCTCCTCCCCTCCCCCCCTCCTCCCCCTCCTCCCTCCCCCCCTCCCCCCTCCCCCCCTCCCTCCCCCCCCCTCCCCCCTCCTCCCCCCCTCCCCCTCCCCCCCCCCTCCCCTCCCCTCCCCCTCCCCTCCCCCCCTCCCCCCCTCCCCCCCCTCCCCCTCCCCTCTCCTCCCCCTCCCCCCTCCCCCCCCTCCCTCCCCCCCTCCCCCCCCCCTCCCCCTCCCCTCCCTCCCCCCTCCTCCCCCCCCTCCCCCCCTCCTCTCCCCCCCCTCCCCCCCCCCTCCCTCCCTCCCCCCCTCCCCCCCTCCCCCCCCCCTCCCCCTCCCCCCCTCCCCCCTCCCCCCCCTCCCCCCCTCCCTCCCCCCCCCCTCCCCCCCTCCCCCCCTCCCCCCCCTCCCCCCCTCCCTCCCCCCCTCCCCCCTCCCCCCCCTCCTCCCCCCCCTCCCTCCCCCCCCTCCCCCCTCCCTCCCCCCCCTCCCTCCCTCCCCCTCCCCCCCCCCTCCCCCCCTCCCTCCCTCCCCCTCCCCCTCCCCCCCTCCCTCCTCCCCCCCTCCTCCCTCCCTCCCCCCTCCCCCCCCCCTCCCCCCCCCCTCCTCCCCCCCCCTCCCCCCCCTCCCCCCTCCCCCTCCCCTCCTCTCCCCCCCTCCCCTCCCCCTCCCCCTCCCCTCCCTCCCCCTCCCTCCCCTCCCCCCCCCCTCCCCTCCCCCTCCCCCCCCCCTCCCCTCCCCTCCCCCTCCCCTCCCCCCCCTCCTCCCCCCCCCCTCCCTCCCCCTCCCCTCTCCCCTCCCCCCTCCCCCTCCCCCCCTCCCCTCCCCCCCCCTCCCCTCCCCCCTCCCCCCCCTCCTCCCCTCCCCCTCCCCCCCCTCCCCCCTCCCCCCCCCTCCCCTCCTCCCCCCTCCCCCTCCCCCTCCCCCCCTCCCTCTCCCCCCCCTCCCCCCCCTCCCTCCCCCTCCCCCCTCCTCCCCCCCTCCTCCCCCTCCCCTCCCCCTCCCCCCTCTCCCCTCCCCCCCCCCTCCCTCCCCCCTCCTCCCCCCCCTCCTCCCCCCTCCCTCCCCCCCTCCCCCTCCCCCCCCCCTCCTCCCCCCCCTCCCCCCCTCCCCTCCCCTCCCCTCCCCCTCCCTCCCCCTCCTCCCCTCCCCTCCCCCCCCCCTCCCCCCCTCCCTCCCCCCCTCCCCCCCTCCTCCCCTCCCCCCCCCCTCCCCCTCCCCCCTCCCCCCCCCCTCCCCCCCCCTCCTCCCCCTCCCCTCCCCCCTCCTCCCCCTCCCCCCCCTCCCCTCCCCCCCTCCCCCCCCTCCTCCCCTCCTCCCTCCCCCTCCCCCCCCTCCCCCCCTCCCTCCCCCCCTCCCCCCTCCCCCCCCTCCCTCCCCTCCCCCCTCCCTCCCCCCCTCCCCCCTCCCCTCCCCCCCCTCTCCCCTCCCCCCCTCCCCCCTCCTCCCCCTCCCTCCCCCCCTCCCCCCCTCCCCCCCTCCCCCTCCCTCCCCTCCTCCCCCCTCCCCCTCCCCTCCCCCCCCTCCTCCCCCCCTCCCTCCCCCTCCCCCCCCTCCCCCTCCCCCCCCTCCCCCCCCTCCCTCCCCCTCCTCCCCCCTCCCCCTCCCCCCCCTCCCCTCCTCCCCCCTCCTCCTCCCCCCCCTCCCCTCCTCCCTCCCCCCTCCCCCCCCTCCCCCTCCTCCCCCCCCTCCCCTCCCCCCCCTCCCTCCCCTCCCCTCCCCCCCCCTCCCCCCCTCCCTCCCCCCCCTCCCCTCCTCCTCCCCCCCCTCCCCCTCCCCTCCCCTCCTCCCCCTCCCCCCTCCCCCCCCCCTCCCCTCCTCCCCTCCCCTCCCCCCCTCCCTCTCCCCCCCTCCCCCCTCCTCCCCCCTCCCCCCCTCCTCCCTCCTCCCCCTCTCCCCCCCCTCCCCCTCCCCCCCCCCTCCCCCCCTCCCTCCCCCCCCTCCCCCCCCTCCCCCCCCCTCCCCTCCTCCCCCCCTCCCCCTCCCTCCCCCCCTCCCCCCCCCTCCTCCCCCCCCTCCTCCCTCCCCTCCCTCCCCCTCCCCCCCTCCCCCCCTCCCCCCCCTCCCCCCTCCCCTCCCTCCCCCCCTCCCCTCCCTCCCCTCCCCCCCTCCCCCCCCCCTCCCTCCCCCTCCCCCCCCTCCCCCCCTCTCCCCCTCTCCCCCCTCCCTCCCCTCCCCCCCTCCCCCCTCCTCCCTCCCCCCTCCCCCTCCCCCCCTCCCTCCCCCCCTCCCCTCCCTCCCCCCCTCCCCTCCCTCCCCCTCCCCCCCCCCTCCCCCTCCCCCTCCCCCCTCCCCCCCCCCTCCCCCCCCCTCTCCCCTCCCCTCCCCCTCCCCCCCTCCCCCCCCTCCCCCTCCCTCCCCCCTCCCCTCCCCTCCCCCCCTCCCCCCCCCCTCTCCCCCCCTCCCTCCCTCCCCTCCCTCCCCCCCCTCCCTCCCCCCCCCCTCCCTCCCCTCCCCCTCCCCCCCCTCTCCCTCCCCCCTCCCCTCCCCCCTCCCCCCTCCCCCCCTCCCCCCTCCCCCTCCCCCCCCCCTCTCCCCTCCCCTCCCCCCCTCCCCCTCTCCCCTCCCCCTCCCCCCCCTCCCCTCCCCTCCCTCCTCCCCCTCCCCCTCTCCCTCCCCCTCCCCCCCCTCCCCTCCCCCCCCTCCCCCCCTCCCCCCCCTCCCCCCCTCCCCCTCCCCTCCCCTCCTCCCCCCTCCCCCCTCCCCCTCCCCCCCTCCCTCCCCCTCCCCCCCTCCCTCCCCCCCTCCCCCTCCCCCTCCCCCCCCCCTCCCCCTCCCCCCTCCCCCCTCCCCCCCCTCCCTCCCTCCTCCCCCCCCTCCCCCTCCCCTCCCCCTCCCCCCCCTCTCCTCCCCTCCCCCTCCCCTCCCCCCCCTCCCCTCCCCTCCCCCCCCTCCCTCCTCCCCCCCTCCCCCTCCCCCTCCCCCCTCCCCCTCCCCTCCCTCTCCCCCTCCTCCCCCCCCTCCCCCTCCCCCCCCTCTCCTCCCCCCCCCCTCCCCTCCTCCCCCCCCTCCCTCCCCCCCCCCTCCCTCCCCCTCCCCCTCCCCTCCCCCCCCTCCCCCCCCTCCCTCCCCCTCCCCCCCTCCCCCCCTCCCTCCCCCTCCCTCTCCTCCCCCTCCTCCCCTCCCCTCCCCCCCCCCTCTCCCCCCCCCCTCCCTCCCCCTCCCCTCCCCTCCCCCCCCTCCCCCCTCCCCCCCCCTCCCCCTCCCCCTCCCTCCCCTCCCCCCCCTCTCCCCCCCCCTCCCTCCCCCCTCCCTCCCCCCTCCCTCCCCCTCCCCCCTCCCCTCCCCTCTCCCTCCCCCTCCCCCCCCTCCCCCCCCTCCCCCCCTCCTCCCCTCCCCCCCCCTCCCCCCTCCCCTCCCCCTCCTCCTCCCCCCTCCCCCCTCCCTCCCCCCCTCCCCCCTCCCTCCTCCCCCCCCTCCTCCTCCCCCTCCCCCCTCCCCCCCCTCCTCCCCCTCCCCCCCCTCCCCCCTCCCCTCCCCCTCCCCCCCTCCCCCCCCCCTCCCCTCCCCCCCCCCTCTCCCCCCCCTCCCCCCTCCCTCCCCCTCCCTCCCCTCCCCCCCCCCTCCCCCTCCTCCCCCCTCCCCCCCCTCCTCCCCCCCTCCCCCCCTCCCCCCCTCCCTCCCCCCCCTCCCCCCCCCTCCCCATCCTCCCCTCCCTCCCCCCCTCCCCTCCCCCCCTCCTCCCCCCCTCCTCTCCCCCTCCCCTCCCTCCCCCTCCCCCCCCTCCCCCCTCCCCCCCTCCCCCCCTCCTCCCCTCTCCCCTCCCTCCTCCCCCCCTCCCCTCCCTCCCCCCCCTCCCCTCCTCCCCCCCTCCCCCTCCCCTCCCCCCCTCCCCTCCCCCTCCCCCCCTCCCCTCCCTCCCCCCTCCTCCCCCCTCCCCCCCCCCTCCCTCCCTCCTCCCCCTCCCCCTCCCCCCCCCTCCTCCCCCTCCCCCTCCCCTCCCCTCCTCCCCCCTCCCCCCCCTCCCTCCCTCCCCCTCCTCCCCCTCCCCTCCTCCCTCCTCCCCCCCCTCCCTCCCCCCCTCCCCCCCCCCTCCCCCCCTCCCTCCCCCCTCCTCCCTCCCCTCTCCCCCTCCCCTCCCTCCCCCCCTCCCCCTCCCCCTCCTCCCCCTCCCCTCCCCCCCTCCTCCCCCCCCTCCCCTCCCCCTCCCCCTCCCCTCCCTCCCCCCCTCTCCCTCCCCTCCCTCCCCTCCTCCTCCCCCCTCCCCTCCCCCCTCCCCCCCTCCCCCTCCCCTCCCCCCCTCCCTCCCCCCCTCCCCCTCCCCTCCTCCCCCTCCCTCCCCCCCCCCTCCCCTCCCCCCCCCCTCCCCCCCCTCCCCTCCCCCCCCTCCCCTCCCCCCCCTCCCTCCCCCCTCCCCCCTCCTCCCCCCCTCCCCTCCCCCCCTCCCTCCCCCTCCCCCCCTCCCCCTCCCTCCCCCTCCTCCCCCTCCCTCCCCCCTCCTCCCCCCTCCCCCCCCTCCCCCCTCCCCCCCTCCCTCCCCCCCCTCCCCTCCTCCCCTCCCCTCCCCCTCCTCCCCTCCCCCCTCCCCTCCCCCCCCTCCCCCTCTCCCTCCCCCTCCTCCCCCCTCCCCCTCCCCCCCCTCCCCTCCCCCTCCCCTCCCTCCCCTCCCCTCCCCCCTCCCCCCCTCCCCCTCCCCTCCCCCCCCTCCCCTCCCCCTCCTCCCCCCTCCCCCCCCTCCCTCCCCCCTCCTCCCCTCCCCCTCCCCCCCCTCCCTCCTCCCCCCCTCCTCCCTCCCCTCCCCCCCCCCTCTCCCCTCCCTCCCCCCTCCCTCCTCCCCCCCCTCCCCCCTCCTCCCTCCCCCCCCTCCCTCCCCCCCTCCCCTCCCCCCCTCCCCTCCCCCCTCCCCCCTCCCCCTCCTCTCCCCCCCTCCCCTCCCCCTCCCCTCCCTCCCCCCCTCCCCTCCTCCCCCCCCTCCTCCCCCCTCCCCTCCCCCCCCTCCTCCCCCCCCTCCCCCCCCTCCCTCCCCCTCCTCCCTCCCCTCCCCTCCCCTCCCCCCCCTCCCCTCTCCCCCTCCCCCCCTCCTCCCTCCCCCCCCCCTCCCCCCCCTCCTCTCCCCCCTCTCCCCCCCCCCTCCCCCCCCCTCCTCCTCCCCCCCCTCCCCTCCCTCCCCCTCCCCTCCCTCCCCCCCTCCCCCCCCTCTCCCCCTCCCCCTCCCTCCCCTCCCCCCTCCCTCCTCCCCTCCCCCCCCTCCCCTCCCCCCTCCTCCCCCCCTCTCCCCCCCTCCCCCCTCCCCTCCTCCCCCCCCTCCCCCCTCTCCCTCCTCTCCTCCCCTCCCCTCCCCCTCCCTCCCCCCCTCCCCCCTCCCTCCCCTCCCCCCCTCCCCCCCTCCCTCCCCCTCCCCTCCTCCCCTCCCCTCCCCCCCTCCCCCTCCTCCCCCCCCTCCCTCCTCCCCCTCCCCCCTCCCCCCCCCCTCTCCCCCTCCCTCCCCTCCCCCCCCTCCCCCCCCCCTCCTCCCTCCCTCCCCCCTCCCTCCCCCCCCCTCCCCCCCCCCTCCCCCCCCTCCCCCTCCCCCCCTCCCCCCTCCCCTCCCCTCCCCCCCCCCTCCCTCCTCCCCCTCCCCCTCCCCCCCTCCCCCCCTCCTCCCCTCCCCCCCTCCCTCCCCCCCCTCCCCCTCCCTCCTCCCCCCCTCCCCCCCCCCTCCCCCTCCCCCCCCTCCTCCCCCCCTCCCTCCTCCCCCCTCCCCCTCCCCCTCCCCCCCCTCCTCCCCCTCCCCCTCCCCCCCCCCTCCCCTCCCCCTCCCCCCCCTCCCCCCCCTCCCCCCCCCCTCCCTCCCCTCCCCCTCTCCCTCCCTCCCTCTCCCCCCCCCCTCTCCCCCTCCCCCTCCCCCTCCCCCCTCCCCTCTCCCCTCCCTCCCTCCCCCCTCCCCTCACCCCCCCTCCCCCCCCCCTCCCCCCTCCCCTCCCCCCCCTCCCCTCCCCCCCCTCCCCCCTCCCCCCCCTCTCCCCTCCTCCCCCCCCCTCCCTCCCCCTCCCCCCCCTCCCCCCTCCTCCCCCCCTCCCCCCCCCCTCCCTCCCCTCCCCTCCCCCTCCCCTCCCCCCCCTCCCTCCCCCCTCCCCCCCTCCCCTCCCCCCCCCCTCCTCCCCCCCCTCCCCTCCCCCTCTCCCCCCCCTCCTCCCCCCTCCCCCTCCTCCCCTCCCCCCTCCCCCCCCCCTCCCTCCCCCTCCCCCCCTCCCCCCCCTCCCCCCCCTCCCCTCCCCCCTCCCTCCTCCCCCCTCCCCTCCCCCTCCCCCCCCCTCCCCTCCTCCCCCCTCCCCCTCCCCCCCCTCCCCCCCTCCCCTCCCTCCCCCCCTCCCTCCCATCTCCCCTCCTCCCCCCCTCCCCTCCCCTCCCCCCCCCCTCCCCCCCTCCCCTCCTCCCCTCCCCCCTCCCCTCCCCCCTCCTCCCCCCCTCCCCCCCCTCTCCCCCTCTCCCTCCTCCCCCCCTCCCCTCCCCCCCTCCCCCCCCTCCCCCCTCCCCCCCTCCCCCCCTCCCCCCTCCTCCCCCCTCCCCCTCCCCTCTCCCCTCCCCTCCTCCCCCCCCCTCCCCCCCCCTCCCCCCCTCCCCCTCCTCCCCCCTCCTCCCCTCTCCCCTCCCCCCCTCCCCTCCCCCTCCCCCCCTCCCCCCCTCCTCCCCCCCTCCTCCCCTCCCCCCCTCCCCTCCTCCCCCCCCCCTCCCCCCCTCCCCTCCCCCTCCCTCCCCCCTCCCTCCCCCCCTCCCCCCCCCCTCCCTCCCCCTCCCCCCCTCCCTCTCCCCCCCTCCCCCCCTCCCCCTCCCCCCCCTCCCTCCTCCCCCTCCCCCCCCTCCCCCCCCCCTCCTCCCCCCCCCCTCCCCCCTCCCTCCCTCCCCCCCCTCCCCCCTCCTCCTCCCCCTCCCCCCTCCCCCCCCCCTCCCCTCCCCCCCCCCTCCCCTCCCCCTCCCCTCCCTCCCCCCCCTCCCCCCTCCCCCCCTCCCCCTCCCCCCCCTCCCCCCCCCCTCCCTCCCCTCCCCCTCCCCCCCCTCCCCTCCTCCCCCCCCTCCCTCCCCTCCCCCCCCTCCCCCCCCTCTCCCCCCCCCCTCCCCCTCTCCCCCCCTCCCCCCCCTCCCCCTCTCCCCCTCCCCCCTCCCTCCCCCCCTCCCCCCACCCCCCCTCCCCCTCCCTCCCCCCCCTCCCCCCTCCCCCTCCCCTCCCCCTCCCCTCCCCCCCCCTCCCCCCCCTCCCCTCCCCTCCCTCCCCTCCCCTCCCCCTCCCCTCCCCCCCCCTCCCTCCTCTCCCCCCCTCCCTCCCCCCCCTCCCCCTCCCCTCCCCCTCCCTCCCTCCCCCCTCCCCTCCTCCCCTCTCCCCCCCCCCTCCCCTCCCCCTCCCTCCCACCCTCCCCCCCCTCCCCCCCCCCTCCCCCCCCTCCCCTCCCCCTCCCCCCCTCCCCCTCCCCCCCCCCTCCCCCCCTCCCCCCTCCCCCTCTCCCCCCCCTCCCCCCCATCCCCCCCCCTCCCCCTCCCCCTCCCCCTCCCCTCCCCCCCCTCCCCCCCTCCCCCCCCTCTCCCTCCCCCCTCCCTCCCCCCCCCCTCCCCCCCTCCCTCCCCCCCTCCCCTCCCCCCCCTCCCCCTCCCCCCCTCCCCTCCCCCTCCCCCCCCTCCCCCCCTCCTCCCCTCCTCCTCCCCCCTCCCTCCCCTCCCCCCCCTCCCCTCCCCTCCCCCCCTCCCTCCCCCTCCCCCCCCTCCTCCCCCCCTCCCCCTCCTCCCCTCCCCCCTCCCCCCCCCCTCCCCCCCCTCCCCTCCCCCCTCCTCCCCCCCCTCCCTCCCCTCCCCCTCCCCCTCCCCCCCCCCTCCCTCCTCCCCTCTCCCCTCCCTCCCCCCTCCCCCCCCTCCCCCCCTCCCCCCCCTCCCCCCCCTCCCCTCCCTCCCTCCCCCTCCCCCTCCCCCCCCTCCTCTCCCCCTCCCCCCCCCCTCTCCCCCTCCCTCCCCCCCCCCTCCCCCCCCCCTCCCCTCCTCCCTCTCCCTCCCCCCCTCCCCCCTCCCCCTCCCCCCCTCCTCCCCTCCCCCCTCCCCCCCCTCCCTCCCTCCCCCTCCCCCCCTCCTCCCCCCCCCCTCCTCCCCCTCCTCCCCCCCCTCCCTCCCCCCCTCCCCCCTCCCTCCCCTCTCCCCCCTCCCTCCCCCTCCCCTCCCCCCCCTCCCCTCCCCCCCTCCCCCCCCTCCCCCCCTCCCCCTCTCCCCCTCCCCTCCCCCTCCCCCCTCCTCCCCCCCCTCCCCTCCCCCCCCCTCCCCCCCCCTCCCCTCCCCCCCCTCTCCTCCCCCCTCCCTCCCTCCCCCCCCTCCCCCCCCCCTCCTCCCCCTCCCCCCCCTCCCCCCCTCCCCCCCCTCCCCCCTCCCCCCCCCCTCCCCCCCCTCCCCCCCCTCCCTCCCCCCCTCCCTCCCCCCCCTCCCCCCCTCCCTCCCCCCCCTCCCCCCCCCCTCCTCCCCCTCCCCCCCTCCCTCCCCCCCCCCTCCCCCCCCCCTCTCCCCCCCCTCCCCCCCCCTCTCCCCCCCTCCCCTCCCTCCCCTCCCCCCCCTCCCCCCCTCTCCCTCCCTCCCCCCTCCCCCCCTCCTCCCCCCCTCCCTCCCCCCCCCTCCCCCCCCTCCCCCTCTCCCCCCTCCCCCTCCCCCTCCTCCCCCCCCTCCCCTCCCCTCCTCCCCCCTCCCTCCCCCTCCCCCCCCTCCCCCTCCCCCTCCTCCCCCCTCCCCTCTCCCCTCCCCTCCCCTCCCCCCCCTCCCCCTCCTCTCCCCCCTCCTCCCCTCCCCCCCCTCTCCCCCCCCTCCCCCCCCCCTCCCCCTCCCCCCCCCCTCCCCTCCCTCCCCCCTCCCCCCCCTCTCCCCCCCTCCTCCCCTCCCCCCCCTCCCCCCTCCTCCCCCTCTCCCCCCCCTCCCTCCCCCCCCTCCCTCCCCTCCCTCCCCCTCCCTCCCCCCTCCCTCTCCCTCCCCCTCCCCCCCCTCCCCCCCCCCTCCCCCTCCCTCTCCCCCTCCCCCCCTCCTCTCCTCCCTCCCCCCCTCCCCCCCCCTCCCTCCCCCCCTCCCCCTCCCCCTCCCCCCCCTCCCTCCCCCCCCCCTCCCCCTCCCCCTCCTCCCCTCCCCCCCCTCCCCCTCCCCCCCCCCTCCCTCCCCCCCCTCCCTCTCCCCCCTCCCCCCCCTCCCCCTCCCCCTCCCCTCTCCCTCCCCCTCCCCCTCCTCCCCTCCCCCCTCCCCCCCCCTCCCCCCTCCCCTCCTCCCTCCCCCCCTCCCCCCCCTCCCCCCCCCCTCCCATCTCCTCCCCCCCCTCCCCCCTCCCCTCCCTCCCCCCCTCCCCCCCCCCTCCCCCTCCCCCCTCCCCCTCCCCCCCCTCCCCCCCCTCCCTCCCCCCTCCCCCCTCCCCCCCCTCCCTCCCCCCCCTCCCCCCCTCCCCCCCCTCCCCCTCCCCCCCCTCCCCCTCCTCCCCCCTCCCCTCCCCCCCCCCTCCCTCCCCCTCCCTCCCCCCTCCCCCCTCCCCCCTCCCCTCCCCCCCTCCCCCCCCCTCCCCCCCCCTCCCCCCTCCCCCCCCTCCCTCCCCCTCCCCCCCCTCCCTCCCCCCCCTCCCCCCTCCCCTCCCCCCCCTCCTCCCCCTCCCTCCCCCCTCCCCCCCTCCTCTCCCCTCCCCCCCTCCCCCCTCCCTCCCCCTCCCTCCCCCTCCTCCCCCCTCTCCCCCTCCCTCCCTCCTCCCTCTCTCCCCCCCCCCTCCCTCCCCCCTCTCCCCTCCCCCCTCCCCCCCCTCCCCCCCCTCCCCCCTCCCCCCCCCCTCCCTCCCCCCCCCCTCCCCCCTCCTCCCTCCCCCCTCCCCCCTCCCTCCCCCCCCTCCCCCCTCCCTCCCCCCCTCCCCCTCCCCTCCCCCCCTCCCCCCCCTCCCCTCCCCCCCCTCCCCCTCCCTCCCCCCTCCCCCCTCCCCTCCCCCCCCCCTCCCTCCCCTCCCTCCCCTCCCCCCCCCCTCCCCTCCCCCCCCTCCTCCCCCCTCCCCCCCTCCCCCCCTCCCCCTCCCCTCCCCCCCCCTCCCCTCCCTCCCCCCCCCCTCCTCCCCCCCCTCCCCCCCCTCCCCTCCCCCCCCCCTCCCCCTCCCCCCTCCTCCCCCCCCTCCCCTCCCTCCCCCCCCCCTCCCTCTCCCCTCCCCCCTCCCCCCCCCCTCCCCCCCTCCCCCTCCTCCCCCCCTCCCCCTCCCCCTCCCCCTCCCTCCCCCCTCCCCCCCCTCCCCCCCTCCCTCCCCCCCCCCTCCCTCCCCCTCCCCTCCCCCCCCTCCCCCCCCTCCCCCCCCTCCCCCCCTCCCTCCCCTCCCCCCCCTCCTCCCCCCCTCCCCCCCCTCCCCCCCCTCCCTCCTCCCTCCCCCTCCCCCCCTCCCCTCCCCCCTCCCCTCCCCCCCCTCCCCTCCCCCCCTCCCCCCCCCTCCCCCCCTCCCCCCCCTCCCCCCCCTCCCCCCCCCTCCCCTCCCCCCTCCCCCCCCTCTCCCCCCCTCCCCCCCTCCCTCCCCTCCCCCTCCTCCCCCCTCCCTCCCCCCTCCCCTCCCCCTCCCCCCTCCCCCCCCTCTCCTCCCCCCTCCTCCCTCCCCCCTCCCCCCCTCCCCTCCCCCCCCCCTCCCCTCCCCCCCTCCCCTCCCCCCCCCCTCCTCTCCCCCCCCCCTCCCTCTCCCCCCCCTCCCCCTCCCTCCCCTCCCCCCCCTCCCCCCTCCCCCTCCCTCCTCCCCCTCCCCCTCCCCCTCCCTCCCCCTCCCCTCCCCCTCCCCCTCCCTCCCTCCCCCTCCTCCCCCCCCTCCCCCTCCCCCCCCTCCCTCTCCCTCCCCCCCCCCTCCCCCCCTCCCCTCCCCCCTCCTCCCCCCCTCCCCCCTCCCCCCCCTCCCCCCCTCCCCTCCTCCCCCCCCTCCCCCTCCCTCCCCCCCTCCCCTCCCCCTCTCCTCCCCCCTCCCCCCCCCCTCCCCCCCCTCCCCTCCCCCCTCCCCCTCCTCCCCTCCCCTCCTCCCCCTCCCCCCTCCCCCTCCTCCCCCTCCCCCCCCCCTCCCCTCCCTCCCCCCCCTCCCCCCCTCCTCCCTCCCCCCCCCTCCCCCTCCCCCCCCCTCCCCTCCCCCTCCCTCCCCCCCCCCTCCCCCTCCTCTCCCCCCCCTCCCCCCTCCCCCCCCTCCCTCCTCCCCCCCCTCCCCTCCCCCCCTCCCTCCCTCCTCCCTCCCCCCCCTCTCCCTCCTCCCCCCCTCCCCTCCTCCCCCCCCTCCCCCTCCCCCCCCTCCCCCTCCCCCCCCTCCCCTCCCCCCCTCCCCCCCTCCCTCCCCCCCTCTCCCCTCCCCCCTCCTCCCCCTCTCCCCCCCCTCCCCCTCCCCTCCCCTCCCTCCCCCTCCCCCCCTCCCCCCCTCCCCTCCTCCCCCCCTCCCCCCCCCTCCTCCCCCCTCCCCTCCCCCCCCTCCCCCCCTCCCCCCCTCCCCCTCCCTCCCCTCCTCCCCCTCCCCCCTCCCCCCCTCCCCTCCCCCCCCTCCTCCCCCCTCCCCCTCCCCCCCTCCCCCCCTCCCTCCCCCCCTCCCCTCCCCCCCCCCTCCCCCTCCCCTCCCCCTCCTCCCCTCTCCCCCTCCCCCCCTCCTCCCCCCCCCTCCCCTCTCTCCCCCTCCCCCCCCCCTCCCCCCCCCCTCCTCCCCTCCCCCCCCTCCCCCCTCCCCCCCCTCCCCCCCTCCCCCCCCTCCCCTCCCCCCCTCCCCCTCCCCTCCCCTCTCTCTCCCCCCCTCCCCCCTCCCCCCTCCCCCCCCCCTCCCCTCCTCCCCCCCCCCTCCCCCTCCCCCTCCCTCCCCCCCCTCCCCCCTCCCCTCCCCCCCCCCTCCCTCCCTCCCCCCTCCCCTCCCCCCTCCCCTCCCTCCCCCCCTCCCCCTCCCTCCCCCCCTCCTCCCCTCCCCCCCTCCTCCCCTCCCCCCCCCTCCCCCTCCCCTCCCCCCCCCCTCCCCCCCCTCCCCCCCCTCCCCTCCCCCCCCTCCCCCCCTCCCCCCCCCCTCCCTCCCCTCCCCCTCCTCCCTCCCCCTCCCCCTCCCTCCCCCTCCCCCCCCTCCCCCCCTCCCCCTCCCCTCCTCCCCTCCCCCTCCCCCTCCCCCCCCTCCCCCCTCCTCCCCCCCCTCCCCTCCCCCCTCCCCCCCCCCTCCCTCCCCCCCCTCCCCCTCCCCCTCCCCCTCCCCCCCTCCTCCCCCCCTCCCCTCCCCCTCTCCCCCCTCCCCCCCCTCCTCCCCCCCCTCCTCCCCCCCTCCCCTCCCCCCTCCCTCCCCCCCCTCCCCTCCCCCCCCCCTCCCCCCCCTCCCCTCTCCCCTCCCCCCTCCCCCTCCCCCCCCCCTCCCCCCCCTCCCTCCCTCCCCCCCCTCCCCTCCCCCCCCCCTCCCTCCTCCCCCCCCTCCCCCCCCTCCCCTCCCCCCCCTCCCCCCTCCCCCCCCTCCCTCCCCTCCCCCCCCTCCCCCCCCCCTCCCTCCCCTCCCCTCCCCCCTCCTCCCCTCCCCCCCCTCCCCCCTCCCTCCCCCCTCCCTCCCCCCCCTCCCCCCCCTCCCCCCCCTCCCTCCCCCCCCTCCTCCCCCCCCCCTCCCCCCCTCCCCCTCCCCCCCTCCCTCCCCCCCCCCTCCCCCCTCCCCCTCCCCTCCCCCTCCCCCTCCCCTCCTCCCCCCCCTCCCCCCCTCCCCCCCTCCCCCTCCTCCCCCCTCCCCCCCCTCCCTCCCCCCTCCCCCCCCTCCCCCCATCCCCCCTCCCCTCCCCTCCCCCCCTCCCCCCCTCCCCCTCCCTCCCCCCCCTCCCCCCCTCCCCCCCCCCTCCCCCTCCCCCCCCTCCCCCCCCCCTCCCCCCTCCCCCCCCCCTCCCCCCCCTCCCCTCCCCCCCTCCCCCTCCCCCTCCCCCCCCTCCCCCTCCCCTCCCCCCCCTCCCCCCCTCCCTCCCCCCTCCCCCCCCCCTCCTCCCCCCTCCCTCCCCCCTCTCCCTCCCCCCTCCCCCCCCTCCCCTCCCCCTCCCCCTCCTCCCCCCCCCCTCCCCCCTCCCCCCCCCCTCCCCCCCTCCCCCCCCCCTCCTCTCCCCCTCCCCCCCCTCCCTCCCCCCTCCCCCTCCCCCCCCCCTCCCCCCCTCCCCTCCTCCCTCCCTCCCCCCCCTCCCCCCCCCCTCCCCCTCCCTCCCCTCCCCCCCCTCCCTCTCCCCCCCTCCCTCCCCCCCTCCCTCTCCTCCCCCCTCTCCCCCCCCTCCCTCCCCCCCTCCCCCCCTCCCCTCCCCCCCCTCCCCCTCCCTCCCCCCCTCCCCCTCCCCCTCCCCCCTCCCCCCCCCTCCCTCCCCTCCCCTCCCTCCCCCCCCCTCCCCTCCCCCCCCCCTCCTCCCCCCTCCCCCCTCCCCCCCCTCCTCCCCCCCCTCCCCCCCTCCCCCCCCTCCTCCCCTCCCCCCTCCCCCCCCTCCCCCCCCCTCCCCCTCCCCCCTCCCCCTCCCCCCCCCTCTCCCCCCCCCCTCCCCCCTCCCCCCTCCCTCCCCCCCCTCCCTCCTCCCCCCCCCCTCCCTCCCCCCCCTCCCCCTCCTCCCCTCCCCCCTCCTCCCCTCCCCTCCCCCTCCCCCTCCCCCCCCCCTCCCCTCCCTCCTCCCCCCCCTCCCCCTCCTCCCCCCCCCCTCCCCCCTCCCCCCCTCCCCCTCCCCCCCCCTCCCCCCCTCTCCCTCCTCCCCCTCCCCCCCCTCCCTCCCCCCCTCCCCCTCCCCCCTCCCCCCCTCCCCCCCCTCCTCCCCCCCCTCCCCTCCCCCCCCTCCCCCCCTCCCTCCCCCCCTCCCTCCCCCCCCCCTCCTCCCCCCCTCCCCCCCCCCTCCCCCTCCCCTCCCCCTCCTCCCCCCTCCCCCCCCTCCCCCCCTCCCCCCCCCCTCCCCCCCCTCCCCCTCCCCCCTCCCCCCCCCTCCCCCTCCCTCCCCCTCCCCCTCCCCTCCCCCCCCCCTCCCCTCCCCTCCCCCTCCCCCCCCTCCCCCCCTCCCCCCCCCCTCCCCCCCCCTCCCTCCCTCCCTCCCCTCTCCCCCCTCCCCCCTCCTCCCCTCCCCCCCTCCCCCCCCCTCCCCCCTCCCCCTCCCCCTCTCCCTCCCTCCCCCCCCCCTCCCCCCTCCCCTCCCCTCCCCCCCCTCCCCCTCCCCTCCCCCCCCCTCCTCCCCCTCCCCTCCCTCCCCCCCTCTCCCCCCCCTCCCCTCCCCCCCCCCTCCCCCCCCTCCCTCCCCCCCCCTCCCCCCTCCCCCCCCTCCCCCCTCCCCCCCCCCTCTCCTCCCCCCTCCTCCCTCCCCCCTCCCTCCCTCCCCCTCCCCCTCCCCCCCCTCCCCCCCCTCCCCTCTCCCCTCCCCCCCCTCCCCCTCCCCTCCCCCCTCCCCCCCCCCTCCCCCTCCTCCCCCCCTCCCCCTCCCCTCCCTCCCCCCTCCCCCCCCTCCCCCCCTCCCTCCCCCCTCCCCTCCCCCCTCCCCCTCCCCCTCCCCCCCCTCCCCCTCCCCCCCTCCCCCCTCCCCTCCCCCTCCCCCCCTCCCCCTCCCCCTCCCCCCCCTCCCTCCCCTCCCCCCCCTCCCCCCCCCCTCCCTCCCCCCCTCCCCCTCCCCCTCCCTCCCCTCTCCTCCCCCCCCTCCCCCCTCCCTCCCCTCCCCCCCCCCTCCCCCCTCTCCCCCCCCCCTCCTCCCCTCCCCTCCCCCCCTCCCCCTCCCCTCCCCCCCTCCCCCCCCTCCCCCCCCCCTCCCCTCCCCCCTCCCCCCCTCCCCCCCCTCTCCCCCCTCCCCCCCCCCTCCCCCCTCCCCCTCCTCCCCCCCTCCCCTCCCCTCCCCCTCCCCCCCTCCCCCTCCCCCCCCCCTCCCCCCCCCTCCCCTCCCCCCCCTCTCTCCCCCCCCTCCCCCCCCTCTCCTCCCCCTCCCCCTCCCCCCCCCCTCCCCCCTCCCTCCCCCCCTCCCCTCCCCCTCCCCCCCCCTCCCCCTCCCCTCCCCCCTCTCCCTCCCCCCCCTCCCCCCTCCCCCCCTCCCTCCCCCTCCCCCCTCCCCCCCTCCCCCCCCTCCCCCTCCCCCCCCTCCCCCCTCCCCTCCCCCTCCCTCCCCCTCCCCCCCTCCCCCTCCCTCCCCCCCTCCCCCCCTCCCTCCCCCCCCCCTCCCCCCCCTCCCCCCTCCCTCCCCCCTCCCTCCCCCCCCTCCCCCCCCTCCCCCTCCCCCCCCTCCCTCCCCCCCCTCCCCTCCCCTCCCCCCCCTCCCCCCCTCCCCCCCCTCCCCCCCCTCCCCCTCCCTCCCCCTCCCTCCCCCCTCCTCCCCCTCCCCCTCCCCCCCCTCCCCTCCCTCCCCCCCCCTCCCCCCCTCCCTCCCTCCCCCCTCCCCCTCCCCCCTCCCTCCCCCCCCTCCCTCCCCCTCCCCCTCCCCTCCCCTCCCCCCCCTCCTCCCCTCCCCCCCTCCCCTCCCCCCCCTCCCCCTCCTCCCCCCCTCCCCCCTCCCCTCCCCCTCCCTCCCCCCCCTCCCCCCTCCCCTCCCCCTCCCCCTCCCTCCCCCCCCTCCCTCCCCCCCTCCCCCCCCTCCCCCCCCTCCCTCCCCCCCTCCCCCTCCCCTCCCCCCCCTCCTCCCCCCTCCCCTCCCCTCCCCCTCCCCCCCCTCCCCTCCCCCCCTCCCTCCCCTCCCCCCTCCCCCCCTCCCCTCCCCCCCCTCCCCCTCCCCCCCTCCCCCCCCTCCCCCCCCTCCTCCCCCTCCCCCCCCTCTCCTCCCCCCCTCCTCCCCCCCTCCCTCCTCCCCCCCCTCCCCCTCCCCCCCTCCCCCTCCCCCTCCCCCCCTCCCCCTCCCCTCCCCCCCCCCTCCCTCTCTCCCCCCTCCTCCCCCTCCCCTCCCCTCTCCCTCTCCCCCCTCCCCTCCCCTCCCTCCCCTCCTCCCCCCCTCCCCCCCCCTCCCCTCCTCCCCCCCTCCCCTCCCCCCTCCCCCCCCCCTCCCCCCCCTCCCTCTCTCTCCCCCCCCTCCCCCCCCCCTCCCCCTCCCCTCCCTCCCCCCTCCCCCCCCCCTCCCCCCCCTCCCCCCCTCCCCCCCCCCTCCTCCCTCCCCCCCCTCCCCCCTCCCCCCTCCCCCCCCCTCCCCCTCCTCCCCCTCCCCTCCCTCCCCCCCTCCCCCCCTCCCCCTCCTCCCCCCCCCCTCCCCCCTCCCCCCTCCTCCCTCCCCCCCCCCTCCCTCCCCCTCCTCCCTCCCCCCCTCCCCTCTCCCCCCCCCCTCCCCCCCCTCCCCCCCCTCCCTCCCTCCCCCCTCCCCTCCTCCCCCCCCCCTCCCCCTCCCCCCCCCTCCCCCCCCTCCCCCCCCTCCTCCCCCCTCCCCCTCCCCTCCCCCCCTCCCCCCTCCTCCCCCTCCCCCTCCCCTCCCCCCCTCCCTCCTCTCCCCCTCCCCCCCCCCTCCCCCCCTCCCTCCCCCCCCTCCCCCTCCTCCCCTCCCCCCTCCCTCCCCCCCTCCCCCTCCCCCCCTCCCCCTCTCCCCCCCCTCCCCTCCCTCCCCCTCCTCCCCCCCTCCCTCCCCTCCTCCTCCCCCCCTCATCCCCCTCCCCCCCCTCCTCCCCCCCCTCCCCCCCCTCCCCCCCCTCCCTCCCCCTCCCCCCTCCCTCCCCCCCCTCCTCCCCCCCTCCCTCCCCCCTCCCCCCCCTCCCCCCCCTCCCCCCTCCCCCCCCTCCCTCCCCTCCCCCCCCCCTCCCCTCCCCCTCTCCCCTCCCCCTCCCTCCCCCTCCCTCCCCCCCTCCCCCCCCCCTCCCCTCCCCCTCCCCCTCCTCCCCCCTCCCCCCCTCCCCCCCTCCCCCCTCCCTCCCCCCCCTCCCCCTCCCTCCCCCTCCTCCCTCCCCCTCCCCCTCCCTCCCTCCCCCCCTCCCCCTCCCCTCCCTCCTCCCCTCTCCCCCCCTCCCTCCCCCCCCCCTCCCCCCTCCCCTCCCTCCCCCCTCCCTCCCCCCTCCCCCCTCCCCCCCTCCCTCCCCCTCCCCCCCCCCTCCTCCTCCCCCCCTCCCCCCCCCCTCCTCCCCCTCCCCCCTCTCCTCCCCCTCTCCCCCCCCTCCCTCCCCCCCTCCCCCCTCCCCTCCCCCCTCCCCCCCCTCCCCTCCTCCCCCCCTCCTCCCCCTCCCCCTCCCCCCCTCCCCTCCCCCCCCCCTCCCTCCCTCCCCCTCCCCTCCCCCTCCCCCCCCTCCCTCCCCCCCCTCCCCTCCTCCCCTCCCCTCCCCCCCTCCCCCCCCCCTCCCTCCTCCCCCCCTCCCCCTCCCTCTCCTCCCTCCCCCCTCCCTCCCCCCCTCCCCCCCCTCCCTCCCCCTCCCCCCTCCCCCCCCTCTCCCTCCCCCCTCCCTCCCCCCCTCCCCCTCCCCTCCCCCCCCTCCCTCCCCTCCCCCCCTCCCCTCCCCCCTCCCCCCCCCCTCCTCCCCTCCCCCCCCTCCCCTCCCCCCCTCCCCTCCCCCTCCCCCCCCTCCCCTCCCTCCTCCCTCCCTCCCCCCCCTCCCCCCCCTCCCCTCCCCTCCCCTCCCCTCCCCCCTCCCTCCCCCCCCTCCCCCCTCCCCTCCCCTCCCTCCCTCCCCCCCCTCCCCCCCCCCTCCCCCTCCTCCCCCCCCTCCCCTCCCCCTCCCTCCCCCCCCCTCCCCCCCTCCCCCCCCTCCCTCCCCCCCCTCCCCCCTCCCCCTCCCCTCCTCTCCCTCCCCCCCTCCCCCCTCCCCTCCCCCCCCCCTCCTCTCCCTCCCCCCTCCCCCCCCCTCCCCCCCTCCCCCCTCCCCTCCCCCTCCTCCCCCCCTCCTCCCCCCCTCCCCTCCCCCTCCCTCCCCTCCCCCCCCCCTCCCTCCCCCCCCTCCCTCTCCCCCCCTCCCCCCTCCCCCTCCCCCCCCCTCCCCCCCTCCCCCTCCCTCCCCCCCCCTCTCCCCTCCCCCCCTCCCTCCCTCCTCCCCCCTCCTCCCCCCTCCCTCCCCCCCTCCCCTCCCCCCCTCTCCCCTCCCCTCCCCCCCCTCCCCTCCCCCCCCTCCCTCCTCCCCCCTCCCCCCCCTCCCCCCCCCCTCCCTCCCCTCCCCTCCCCCCCCTCCCTCCCCCCCTCCCCCTCCTCCCCTCCTCCCCTCCCCCCCTCCCTCCCCCCCCTCTCCCCCCTCCCCCCCCTCCCCCCCCTCTCCCCCTCCCCTCCCCCCTCCCCCTCCCCCCCCCCTCCCCCCCCTCCTCCCCCCCTCCCTCCCCCTCTCCCCCCCCCCTCCCCTCCCCCCCTCCCCCTCCCCTCCCCCTCCCCCTCCCCCCTCCCCCCCTCCCCTCCCCCCCCCCTCCCCCTCCCCCCTCCCCTCCCCTCCTCCCCCCCTCCCCTCCTCCCCCTCCTCCCCTCCCCCCCCTCCCCCCCTCCTCTCCCTCCCCTCCCCCCTCCCCCCCTCCCCTCCCTCCCCTCCCCCCCCTCCCCCCTCCCCCCCCCCTCCTCCCCTCCCTCCCCCTCCCTCCCCCTCCCCCCCCCCTCCCCCTCCCCCCCCTCCCCCCCCTCCTCCCCCCCCTCCCTCCCCTCCCCCCCCTCCCTCTCCCCCTCCCCCCCCTCCTCCCCCTCCCCCCTCCCCCCCCTCCCCCTCCCTCCCTCCTCCCCCCCCCCTCCCTCCCCCCTCCCTCCCCCTCCCCCCTCCCCCCTCCCCTCCCCCCCCTCCCCCTCCTCCCCCCCCCCTCCCCCCCCCCTCCCCTCCCCCTCCCCTCTCCCCCCCCCCTCCTCCTCCCCCTCCCCCTCCCCCTCCCTCCCCTCCCCCTCCCCCTCCCCCCCCCCTCCTCCCCCTCCCCCCTCCCCTCCCTCCCTCCTCCCCCCCCTCCTCCCCCCCCTCCCCCCCCTCCCCCTCCCCCCCTCCCCCTCCCCTCCCCCCCCTCCCTCCCCTCCCCTCCCCCCTCCCCCCCTCCCTCCCCCTCCCCCCCCTCCCCTCCTCCCCCCTCCCTCCCCCCCCTCCCCTCCCCCCTCCCCCCCCTCCCCTCCCTCCTCCCCCTCCCCCCCCCCTCCCTCCCCCCCCTCCCCCCCCCTCCCCCTCCCCCCTCCTCCCCCCCCTCCCCCCCTCCTCCCCCCCTCCCCCCCCTCCCTCCCCTCCCCCCCTCCCCCCCTCCCTCCCTCCCCTCCCCCTCCCCCCCTCCCCCCCCCCTCCCCCCCCTCCCTCCCTCCCCTCCCCCCTCCCCTCCCCCCCCTCCCTCCCCTCCCTCCCCCCCCTCCCCCTCCCCCTCCTCCCTCCCCTCCCCCCCTCCCTCCCCTCCTCCCCCCCCCCTCCCTCCCTCCCCCCTCCTCCCCCCCCCCTCCCCCCCCCCTCCCCCCCTCCCTCCCTCCCCCCTCCCTCCCCCCCCCCTCCCCCTCCTCCCTCCCCCTCCCCTCTCCCCCCCCTCCCCCCCTCCTCCCTCCCCCTCCCCCTCCCCCCCCTCCTCCCCCCTCCCTCCCCCCCCTCCCCTCTCCCTCCCCCCCTCCCCCCCCCCTCCCCTCCCTCCCCCCCTCCCTCCCCCCCCCCTCCCCTCCCCCCCTCCCCCCCCTCCCCCTCCCCCCCCTCCTCCCCCTCCCCCCTCCCCCTCCTCCCCTCCCCCCCTCCCCCCCCTCTCCCCCCCCCCTCCCCCCCCTCCCCCCCTCCCCCCTCCTCCCCCTCCCCTCCCCCCCTCCCCCTCCCTCCCCCCTCCCCCCCCTCCCCCCCTCCCCCCCCCTCTCCCTCCCCTCCCTCCCCCTCCCCTCCCTCCCCCCCCTCCCCCCCTCCCCCTCCCCTCCCCTCCCCCCCTCCCCCTCCCCCCCCTCCCCCCCCTCCCTCCCCCCCCTCTCCCTCCCCCCTCCCCCCCTCCCCCCCCCCTCCCCCTCCCCCCCCTCCCTCCCCCTCCTCTCCCCTCCCCCCCCCCTCCCCCCCTCCTCTCCCCCCCCTCCCCCTCCCTCCCTCCCCCCTCCCCCCTCCCTCCCCCCCCCCTCCCCTCCCTCTCCTCCCCCCCCCCTCCCCTCTCTCTCCCCTCCCCCCCTCCCCCCTCCCTCCCCCCCCCCTCCCTCCCTCCCCCCCTCCCTCCCCCCCTCCCCTCCCCCCCTCCTCCCCCCTCCCTCCCTCCCCCCCCTCCTCCCCCTCCCCCCCCTCCCCCCCCCCTCCCCTCCCCCCCTCCCTCCCCCCCTCCTCCCCCCTCCCCCCCCCCTCCCTCCCCCCCCCCTCCCCCTCCCCCCCCTCCCCCCCCCCTCCCCCCCCCTCCCCTCCCTCCCCCTCCCCCTCCCTCCCCCCCCTCCCCCCTCCCCCCCTCCCTCCCCTCCCCCTCCCCCCCCTCCCCCTCCCCCCCTCCTCCCCCCCCCCTCCCCCTCCCCCCTCCCCCCCTCCTCCCTCCCCCCCTCCCTCCCCCCTCCTCCCCTCCCCTCCCCCCCCCCTCCCCCCCCCCTCCCCCCCTCCCCCCTCCCCCCCCTCCCCCCTCCTCCCCTCCCCCCTCCCCCCCTCCCCCCTCCCCCCCTCTCCCTCCCCCCCTCCCCCTCCCCCTCCCCCCCCCCTCCCCCCCTCCCCCCTCCCCCCCTCTCCCTCCCTCCCCTCCCCCTCCCCCCCTCCCCTCCCCTCCCCCCCCTCCCCCCCTCCCCTCCCCCTCCCCCCCCCCTCCTCCCCTCCCCCCCTCCCCCCCCCCTCCCCCCTCCCTCCCCTCCTCCCCCCCCTCCCCCCCCCCTCCCCTCCCTCCCCCCCCCCTCCCCCCTCCCCTCCCCCCCCTCCCCCCCTCCCCCCCTCCCCTCCCCCCCCCCTCCCCTCCCTCCTCCCTCCCCCCCCTCCTCCCCCCCTCCCCCCTCCCCTCCCCTCCCCTCCTCCCCTCCCCCCCTCCCTCCCTCCCCCCCCCCTCCCCCCCTCCCCTCCCCCCCCTCCCCCCCCTCCCCCCTCCCTCCCCCCCCTCCCCCTCCCTCCCCCCCCTCCCCTCCCCCCTCCCCCCCCTCCCCCTCCCCTCCTCCCCCCTCCCCCTCCTCCCCCTCCCCCCCCTCCCCTCCCCTCCCCCTCTCCCCCTCCCCCTCCCCCTCCCCTCTCCCCCTCCCCCTCCCTCCTCCCCCCCCTCCTCCCCTCCCCTCCCCCTCCCCCCCCTCCCCCCCCTCCCCCCTCCCTCCCCCCCCTCCCCCCCTCCTCCCCCCTCCCCCCCTCTCCCCCTCCCCCCCCTCCCCTCCCTCTCCCCCTCCCCCCCCCTCCCTCCCCCTCCCCTCCCCCTCCCCCTCCCCCCCTCCCCCCTCCCCCCTCCCCCCCCCCTCCCTCCCCCCTCCCCCCCCTCCCCCTCCCCCCTCCCCCCCTCCCCTCCCCCCCCTCCCCCCCTCCCTCCCCCTCCCCCCCCCTCTCCCTCCCTCCCCCCCCCCTCCCCCCTCCCTCCCCCTCCCCCCCCCCTCCCCCTCCCCTCCCTCCTCCCCCCCTCCCTCCCTCTCCCCTCCCCCCCCCCTCCCCCCCTCCCTCCCCCCCCTCCTCCCCTCCCCCCCTCCCCCCTCCCCCCCCTCTCCCCTCCCCTCCCCCTCCCCTCCCTCCCCCCCTCCCCTCCCCTCCCCCCCTCCCCCTCCCCCCCTCCCCTCCCCCCCCTCCCCCTCCCCCCCCCCTCCCTCCCCCCTCCCCCCCCTCCTCCCCCCCCCCTCCTCCCCCCCCCTCCCCCCCCTCCCCTCCCCTCCCTCCCCCTCCCCCCCTCCCCCCCCCCTCTCCCCCCCCTCCCCCCCCCCTCCCCTCCCCCCCTCCCTCCCCCCCCTCCCCTCCCCCCCCCCTCCCTCCTCCCCCCCCTCCCCCCTCCCCTCCCCTCCCCCCCCTCCCCCCCTCCCCCCCCCTCCCCTCCCCCTCCCCCCCTCCTCCCCCCCCTCCCTCCCCCCCTCCTCCCTCCCCCCTCCCCCCCCTCCCTCCTCCCCCTCCCCCCTCCCCTCTCCCTCTCCTCCCCCTCCCCCTCTCCCCCCCCTCCCCTCCCCTCCCCCCCTCCCCCCCCTCCTCCCCCCCCTCCCCCCCTCCCCCCCTCCCCCCCCTCCCCCTCTCCCCTCCCCCTCCCCCCCCCTCCCCCCCCTCTCCCCCCTCTCCCCCCCCTCCCCCCCCTCCCCCTCCCCCTCCCCCTCCTCCCCCCCCCCTCCCCTCCTCCCCCTCCCTCCCCCCCCTCCCTCCCCCCCCCCTCCCCTCCCCCTCCCCCTCCCCCCCCCCTCCCCCCCCCCTCCCTCCCTCCCCTCCCCCCCCTCCCCCCCCTCTCCTCCTCCCCCCCCCTCTCCCCCCCCTCCCCCCTCCCTCCCCCCCCTCCCCCCCCTCCCCCCCCTCCCCTCTCCTCCCCCCTCCCCCCCCTCCCCCCCTCCCTCCCCCCTCTCCCCCTCCTCCCCTCCCCCCCCTCCCCTCCCCTCCCTCCCCCCTCCCCCCCTCCCCCCCCCCTCCCCCTCCCTCCTCCCCCCCCCCTCCCCCCTCCCCCCCTCCCCCCTCCCCCCCCCCTCCCCCCCTCCCTCCCCCCCCTCCCCCCCCTCCCCTCCTCCCCTCCCCCCCCCCTCCTCCCCCCTCCCCCCCCTCCCTCCCCCCCCTCCCCTCCTCCCCCCCCCTCCTCCCCCCCTCCCCCCTCCTCCCCCCCCCCTCCCCCCTCCCCCTCCCCCCCCCTCCCCCCCCCCTCCTCCCCCTCCCCTCCCCTCCCCCTCCCCCCCCTCCCTCCTCCCCTCCCCCCCCTCCCCCCCCTCCCCCTCCCCCCCCTCCCCCTCCCCCCTCCTCCCCCCCCCCTCCCCCCCCTCCCCTCCCCCCCCTCCCCCCCCTCCTCCCCTCCCTCCCCCCCTCTCCCCCTCCCCCCCCTCCCCCCCCTCCCCCCCCTCCTCCCCCTCCCCCTCCCCTCCCCTCCCCCCTCCCCCCCCTCCCCCCCCTCCCCCCCCCCTCCCTCCCCCCTCCCTCCCTCCCCCCCTCCCCCCCCCCTCCCCCCCCTCTCCCCTCCCCTCCCTCCCCCTCCCCCTCCCCCCCCCCTCCCCTCCCCCCCCCCTCCCCTCCCCCCTCCCCCTCTCCCCCCCTCTCCCTCCCCTCCCCCCTCCCCCCCCCCTCCCCCCCCTCCCCCCCCCCTCCTCCCCTCCCCCCCTCCCCCTCCCCTCCCCCTCCCCCCCTCCCCCCTCCCTCCCCCCCTCCCCCCCCCCTCCCCTCTCCCTCCCCCTCCCCCCCCTCCCTCCTCCCCCTCCCCCCCCCCTCCCCTCCCCCCCTCTCTCCCCCTCCCCTCCCCCCCTCCCCCTCCCCCCCCTCCCCTCCCCCCCCCCTCCCCCCCTCCCCCTCCCCCCCCTCCCCCCCCTCCCTCCCCCCCCCCTCCCCCTCCTCCCCCTCCCCCCCCCCTCCCTCCCCCCCCCCTCTCCCCCCCTCCCCCTCCTCCCCCCTCCCCCCTCCCCTCCCCCCCTCCCTCCCCTCCCCCTCCCCCTCCCCCCCCCCTCCCCCCCCCCTCCCCTCCCCCCCCTCCCCCTCCCCCCCCTCCCCCCCCCCTCCCTCCCCCCCTCCCTCCCCTCCCCCCCCTCCCCTCCCCCCTCCCCCTCCCCCCCCCCTCCCCCTCTCCCCCCCCCTCCCCCTCCCCCCCCCCTCCCCCCCTCCCCCCTCCCTCCCCCTCCCCTCCCCCCCTCCCTCCCCCCTCCCCTCCCCCTCCCCCCCCTCTCCCCCCCCTCCCCCCCCTCCCTCCCCCTCCCCCTCCCCCCCCTCCCCTCCCCCCCCTCCCTCCCCCTCCCCCCCCTCCCCTCCTCCCCCTCCCCCCCTCCCCTCCCCCTCCCCCCCCTCCTCTCCCCCCCCCCTCCCCCTCCCCCCCCCCTCCCCCCCTCCCCCTCCCCTCCCCCCCCTCCCCCTCCCCCCCCTCCCCCCCCTCTCCCTCCCCCCTCCCCCCTCCCCTCCCCCCCCCCTCCCTCCCCCCCTCCTCCCCCCCTCCCCTCCCTCCCCCCCTCCTCCCCCCTCTCCCCTCCCCCTCCCCCCCTCCCCCCTCCCCCCCCTCCCCCCCCTCCCCCCTCCCCCCCCTCCCCTCCTCCCCTCCCCCCCTCCCTCCCCCCCCCCTCCCCCCCCCCTCCTCCCCCCCTCCCCCCTCCCCCCTCCCCCTCCCCCCCCTCCCCCCCCTCCCCCTCCCCCCCTCCCTCCCCTCCCCCTCCCCCCTCCCTCCCCCCCTCCCCCCTCCCTCCCCCCTCCCCCCCTCCCCCCCCTCCCCTCCCCCCCCTCCCTCCCTCCCCTCCCCCCCTCCCCCCCCTCCCCCCCTCCCCCTCCCTCCCCCCCCTCCCCTCCCCCCCCCCTCCCCCTCCCCCCCCTCCCCCCCTCCCCTCCCCTCCCCCTCCCCTCCCCCCCCTCCCTCCCCTCCCCCCCTCCCCCTCCCCCCCCTCCCCTCCCCCCCCCCTCTCCCTCCCCCCCCCCTCCCTCCCTCCCTCTCCCCCCTCCCCCCCCTCCCCCTCCTCCCCTCCCCCCCCTCCCCCCCCCCTCCCCCTCCTCCCCTCCCCCCTTCCCCCCCCTCCCCCCCCTCCCCCCCCCCTCCCCCTCCCCTCCCTCCCCCCCCTCCCCCTCCCCCCCTCCCTCCCCCCCCCCTCCCCCTCCCCCTCCTCCCCTCCCCTCCCCCCCCCCTCCTCCTCCCCCCCCCCTCCCCCCTCCCCCCCCTCCCCCTCTCCCCTCCCCCCCCCCTCCCCCTCCCCCCCTCCCCCCCTCTCCCCCTCCCCTCCCCCCCTCCCCCCCTCCTCCTCTCCCCCCTCCCCCCCCTCCCCCCTCCCCTCCCCCCCCTCCCCCCCCCCTCCCCCTCCCCCTCTCCCCCCCCCCTCCCTCCCCCCCCCCTCCCCCTCCCTCCTCCCCCCTCCCTCCCTCCCCCCCCCCTCCTCCCCCCCCTCCCCCCTCCCCCTCCCCCCCCCCTCCCTCCCCTCTCCCCTCCCCCTCCCCCTCCCCCCCCCCTCTCCCCCCCCTCCCCCCCCTCCCTCCTCCCCCCCCTCCCCCCTCCCCCCTCCCCCCCTCCCTCCCTCCCCTCCCCCCTCCCCCCCTCCCTCCTCCCCCCCCTCCCCTCCCTCCTCCCCCCCTCCCCCCCTCCCCCTCCCCTCCCTCCCCTCCCCCCCCCCTCCCCTCCCCCCTCCTCCCCCCCCCCTCCCCCCCCTCCCTCCTCCCTCCTCCCCCCCTCCCCCTCCCCCCCCCCTCCCTCCCCCCTCCTCCCTCCCCTCCCCCCTCCCCTCCCTCCCCTCCTCCCCCCCCCCTCCCCTCCCTCCCCCTCCCCCCCTCTCCCCCCCCCCTCCTCCCCCCCCTCCCCCCCCTCTCCCTCCCTCCCTCCCCTCCCCCTCCCCCCCCTCCCCTCCCCCTCTCCCCCTCCCCCTCCTCCCCCCCCTCCCCCCCTCCCCCCTCCCCCTCCCTCCCCCTCCCTCCCCCCCCCTCCCCTCCCCCTCCCCCCTCCTCCCCCCTCCCCCTCCCCCTCCCTCCCTCCTCCCCCCCCTCCCTCCCCCCCTCCCCCCCTCCCCCTCCCCTCCCCCCCCCCTCCCCCCCCTCCCCCTCCCCTCCCCCCCTCCTCCCCCTCCTCCCTCCCCCCCCCTCCCCCCCTCCCCTCCCCCCTCCCCCCTCCCCCCCTCCCCCCCCTCCCCCCTCCCCCTCCCCCCTCCCCCCTCCCTCCCCCCTCCCCTCCCCCCCCTCCCTCCCCCCTCCCCTCCCCCTCCTCCCCCTCCCCCCCCCCTCCTCCCCTCCCCCCCCCCTCCCCTCTCCCCTCCCTCCCTCCCCCCCTCCCCCCCTCCCCTCCCCCCCTCCCCCCTCCCTCCCTCCCCTTCCCCCCCCCCTCCCCTCCCCTCCCCTCCCCCCCTCCCCCCCCTCCACCCTCCCCTCCCCCCTCTCCCCCCCTCTCCCCTCCCCCCCCTCCCTCCCCCCCCTCCCCCCCCTCCCCTCCCCTCCCCCCCCTCCCCCCCTCCCCCTCCCCTCCCCCCTCCCCCCCCTCCCCCCTCCCCCTCCCCTCCCCTCCTCCCCCCTCCCCTCCCTCCCCCCCCTCCCTCCCTCCCCCCCCTCCCTCCCCCCTCCCCTCCCCCTCCCCCCCCCCTCCCCCCTCCCCCCCCTCCTCCCTCCCCCCTCCTCCCCCCCCTCCCCCCCCTCCCCCCCCCCTCCCCTCCCCTCCCCCCCCCCTCCCTCCCCCCCCTCCTCCCCCCCCTCCCCTCCCCCCTCCCCCTCTCCCTCCCCCCCCTCCCCCTCCCCCTCCCCTCTCCCCCTCCCTTCCCCTCCCCCCCTCCCCCCTCCCCCTCCTCCCCTCCCCCCCCTCCCTCCCCCCTCCTCCCCCCCCCCTCCCCCCTCCCCCTCTCCTCCTCCCCCCCCTCCCCTCCCCTCCCCCTCCCCTCCCCCCCCTCCCTCCCCCCCCCTCCTCCCTCCCCCCCCTCCCTCCCCCCTCCCCCCCCCCTCCCCCTCCCCCCTCCTCCCCCCTCCCCCTCCCCTCCCCCTCCCCCTCCTCCCCCCTCCCCTCCCCCCCCTCCCTCCCCTCCCCCCCCTCCCCCCCTCCCCCCCTCCCCCCCCTCCTCCCCCTCCCCCCCCTCCCCCCCTCCCTCCCCCCTCCCCCCCCTCCCTCTCCCCTCCCCCCTCTCCCCCCCCTCCCCCTCCCTCCCCCCCCCCTCCCCTCCCCCCCCTCCCTCCCCTCCCCCCTCCTCCTCCCTCTCCCCCCCCCTCCCCCCTCCCTCCCCCCCCCCTCCTCCCCCCCCCCTCTCCCCCCCCTCTCCCCCCCCTCCCCCTCCCCCCTCCCCCTCCTCCCCCCTCCCCTCCCCCTCCCCCTCCCCCCTCCCCTCCCCCCCTCCCCTCTCCCCCCCCTCCCCCTCCCCCCCTCCCTCCCCCCCCTCCCCCCCCTCCCCCCCTCCCCTCCCCCCCCTCCTCCCCCCCCCCTCCCCTCCCCCCTCCTCCCCCCCCTCCCCTCCCCTCCTCCCCTCCCCCTCCCCCCCCTCCCCCCCCTCCCCCCCCCTCCTCCCCCCCTCCCCCCCCCCTCCCTCCCCCTCCCCTCCCCCCCTCCCCTCCCCCCCCTCCCTCCCCTCCCCCCCTCCTCCCCCCCCCCTCCCCCCCTCCCCCTCCCTCCCCTCCCTCCCCCTCCCCCCTCCCCTCCCCCCCCTCCTCCCCTCTCCCTCCCCCCCCTCCCCCCCCCTCCCCCTCCCCCCCTCCCTCCTCCCCCTCCCCTCCCCCCCTCCCTCCCCCTCCTCCCCCCCTCCCCCCCCTCCTCCCCCCCCCTCCCCCCCCTCCCCTCCCCCCCCCCTCCCCCTCCTCTCCCCTCCTCCCCTCCCCCCCCTCCCCTCCCCCCCTCCCCTCCCCCCTCCTCCCCTCCCCCCTCCTCCCCCCCTCCCTCCCCTCCCCCCTCCCCTCCCCCCCCCCTCCCTCCCCTCCCCCCCTCCCCTCCCCTCCCCCCTCCCCCTCCTCCCCCTCCCCCCCCTCCCCCCTCCCCCTCCTCCCCCCCCTCCCCCCTCCCTCCCCCTCCCCTCCCCTCCCCCTCCCCCCCCCCTCCTCCCCCTCTCCTCCCCCCCCCCTCCCCCTCCCCCCCCTCCCTCCCCTCCCCCCCTCCCCCTCCCCTCCCCCCCCCCTCCCCCTCCCCTCCCCCCCCTCCCCTCCTCCCCTCCCCCCCCCTCCTCCCCCCCCTCCCCCTCCCCCTCCCCCTCCCCCTCCTCCCCCCCCTCCCCCCTCCCCCCCTCCCCTCCCCCCCCTCCCCCCCCCTCCCCCTCCCCCCTCCCTCCCCTCCTCCCCCCCCTCCCCTCCCCTCCCCCCCCTCCTCCCCCTCCCCCCCTCCTCCCCCCCCCCTCCCCCCCCTCCCCTCCCCCTCCCCCCCCTCCCCCCTCCCCCCCTCCTCCCCCTCCCCCCCTCCCCCCCCTCCCCCCCCTCCCCCTCCCCTCTCCCCCCTCCTCCCCCCCCCCTCCCCTCCTCCCCCCCCTCCCCCCTCCCCCCCTCCCCCCCCTCCCCTCCCCTCCCCCTCCCCCCCCTCCCCCCTCCCTCCCCCTCCCCTCCCCTCCCTCCTCCCCTCCCCCCCTCCCCCCCTCTCCCCCTCTCCCTCCCCTCCTCCCCCCTCCCCCCCCTCCCCTCCCCCCCTCCTCCCCCCCCTCCCCCCCTCCCCTCCCCCCCCTCCCCCCTCCCCCCCCTCTCCTCTCTCTCCCCCCCCCCTCCCCCCCCTCCCCCTCCCCCCCTCCCCCTCTCCCCCCCTCCCCCCCCTCCCTCCCCCCCCCCTCCCTCCCCCCTCCCCCCCCTCCCCCCCCTCCCCCTCCCTCCCCCCCCCCTCCCCCTCCCCCCTCCCCCCCCTCCTCCCCCCTCCTCCCCCCCCTCCCCCTCCCCTCCCCCCCCTCCCCCCCCTCCCCCCCCTCCCCCCCTCCTCCCCCCCCCCTCCCCCCCTCCCTCCCCCCTCCCCCTCCCCCCTCCCTCCCCCCCCTCCCTCCCTCCCCCCCTCCCCTCCCTCCCCCCTCCCCCCCTCCCCCCTCCCCCCTCCCCTCCCTCCCCTCCCTCCCCCCTCCCCCCTCCCCCCCTCCCCCTCCCTCCCCCCCCTCCTCCCCTCCCTCCCCCCTCCCCTCCCCCCCCTCCCCTCCTCCCCCTCCCCCCCCCCTCCTCCCTCCCCCTCCCCCCCCTCCCCTCCCCTCCCCCCCCTCCCCCCTCCTCCCCCCTCCCTCCCCCTCCCCTCCCCCCTCCCTCTCCTCCCCCTCCCCTCCCTCCTCCCCCCCCCCTCCCTCCCCCCCCTCCCCTCCCCCCCTCCCTCCCCCCCTCCCCTCCCCCCCCTCCCCCCTCCCCCCCCTCCCTCCCCCCCCTCCTCCCCTCCCCCCCCTCCTCCCCCCTCCTCCCCTCCCCCTCCCCCCTCCCCCTCCCTCCCCCCCTCCCCCCTCCCCTCCCCCTCCCCTCCCCCTCCCCCCCCCCTCCTCCCCCCCTCCCCTCCCCCCCTCCCCCTCCCCTCCCCCTCTCCCTCCCCCCCCTCCCCCTCCCTCCCCCTCCCCCCCCTCCCCCTCCCCCCCCCCTCCCCCCCTCCCCCTCCCCTCCCCCCTCCCTCCCCCCTCCCCCTCCCTCCCCCTCCCTCCCCCCCCCTCCTCCCCCCCTCCCCTCCCTCCCCCCCCTCCTCCCCTCCCCTCCCCTCCCCCTCCCCCCCTCCCTCCCCCCTCCCCCTCCCCTCCCTCCCCCCCCTCCTCCCCTCCCCCCTCCCCCTCCCCCTCCCCCCCCTCCCCCCCTCCCTCCCCCCCTCTCCTCCCCCTCCCCCCTCTCCCCTCCCCCCCCCCTCCCTCCCCCCTCCCCTCCCTCCCCCCTCTCCCCCCCCTCCTCCTCCCCCCTCCTCCCCCCTCCCCCTCCCCCCCCTCCCCCCCCTCCCTCCCCCCCCTCCCCTCCCCCTCCCTCCCCCCCCTCCTCCCCCTCCCCCTCCCCCCTCCTCCCCCCCCTCCCCCCCCTCCCCCTCCTCCCCCCCTCCCCCCCTCCCTCCCCCCCCCCTCCCCTCCCCCCCCTCCCCCTCCCCCCCTCCCCTCCTCTCCCCCCCTCCTCCCCCCTCCCCCCCCTCCCCCCTCCCCCCCTCCCCCCCCTCCCCCCTCCTCCCTCCCCCCCTCCCCCTCCTCCCCTCCCCCCTCCCCCCTCCCTCCTCCCCCTCCCCCCTCCCTCCCCCTCCCCTCCCTCTCCTCCCCCCCCCCTCCTCCCCCCCTCCCTCCCCCCTCCCCCCCCTCCCCTCCCCCCTCCCCCCCCCCTCCCCTCCCCTCCCTCCCCCCCTCCCTCCCTCCCTCCCCCCCCTCCCCCTCCCCTCCCCCTCCCCTCCCCCTCCCCCCCCCCTCCTCCCTCCCCCCTCCCTCCCCCCCCTCCCCCCCTCCTCCCCCTCCCCCCCCTCCCCTCCCCCTCCCTCCCCCCTCTCCCCTCCCCCTCCCTCCCCCCCCCCTCCCCCCCTCCCTCCCTCCCCTCCCCCCCCCCTCCCCCTCCCCCCCTCCCCTCCCCCCCTCCCCCTCCTCCCTCCCCCCCCTCCCCCCCCCCTCCCTCCCCCCTCCCCCTCCCTCCCCCCCTCCTCCCCCTCCTCCCCCCTCCCCCCCCTCCCCTCCCCCTCCCCTCCCCTCTCCCCCCCCTCCCCCCTCCCCCTCCCCCTCCCCCTCCCTCCCCTCCCCTCCCTCCCCCCCCTCCCTCCCCCCCCTCCCCCCCCTCCCTCCCTCTCCCCTCCCCCCCCCCTCCCCCTCCTCCCCTCCCCCCCTCCCCTCCCCCTCCCCTCCCCCTCCTCCCCCCCCTCCCCTCCCCCCTCCTCCCTCCCCCCCCTCCCCTCCCCCCCCTCCTCCCCCCCCTCCCCTCCCCCTCCTCCTCCCCTCCCCCTCCCCTCTCCTCCCCCCCCTCCCCCTCCCCCCTCCTCCCCCCCTCCCCCCTCCCCCCCCTCCCCTCCCTCCCTCCCCCCTCCCCTCCCTCCCCCCTCCCTCCCCCCCTCCCCTCCCCCCTCCCTCCCCCCCCTCCTCCCCTCCTCCCTCCCCTCCCCCCCTCCCCTCCCCCCCTCCCCCCCTCCTCCCCCCCTCCCCCTCCCCCTCCCCTCCTCCCCCCCCCCTCCCCCCCTCCCCTCCCCCCTCCCTCCCCCCCCTCCCTCCCTCCCCCCCCCCTCCTCCCCTCCCCCTCCCCCTCCCCCTCCCCCCCTCTCCCTCCCCCTCCCCTCTCCCCTCTCCCCCTCCCCTCCCCTCCCCCCCCCTCCTCTCCCCCCTCCCCTCTCCCTCCCCCTCCCCTCCCCCTCCTCCCCTCCCCCCCCTCCCCCCCTCCCTCCCTCCCCCCCCTCCCCTCCCCCCCTCCCCCCCCTCCTCCCCTCCCCCCCCTCCCCCTCCCCCCCTCCCTCCCTCCCCCCCCCCTCCCCTCCCCCTCCTCCCTCCCCCTCCCCTCCTCCCCCCCCTCCCCCCCTCCCTCCCCCCTCCCCTCCCTCCCCCCTCCCCTCCCCCCCCTCCCCCTCCCCCTCCTCCCCCCCCCTCCCCCCTCCCTCCCCCCTCCCCCTCCCCTCCCCCCCCTCCCCCTCCCTCCCTCCCTCCTCCCCCCCCCCTCCCCCCCCTCCCCCCCCTCCCTCCCCCCCCTCCCCCCCCTCCCCCCCTCCTCCCCCTCCCCTCCCCTCCCTCCCCCCCCTCCCCCCCCTCCCCCTCTCCCCCCCCCCTCCCCTCCCCTCCCTCCCCCCTCCCCCTCCCCCCCTCCCCTCCCCCCTCCTCCCCCCTCCCCCCCCTCCCCTCCCCCTCTCCCCCCCCTCCCCCCCCTCCCCCCCCTCCCCCTCCCCTCCCTCCCCCCCCTCCCCTCCCCCCTCCCTCCCCCTCCCCCCCCTCCTCCCTCCCCCCCTCCCCCTCCCCCCCCCCTC
Organism: Pseudopleuronectes americanus; assembly: GCA_038501795.1. Lineage (NCBI taxonomy): Eukaryota > Metazoa > Chordata > Actinopteri > Pleuronectiformes > Pleuronectidae > Pseudopleuronectes > Pseudopleuronectes americanus. Next base: position 40,653 of record JBAMIH010000156.1, read on the forward strand.
CCCCCCTCCCCTCCCCCCCTCCCCCCCCTCCTCCCCCCCTCCCCTCTCCCCCCTCCCCCCCTCCCTCCCCCCCTCCTCCCCCCTCCCCTCCCTCCCCTCCCCTCCCCCCCTCCCTCCCCCTCCCCCCCCCCTCCCCTCCCCCCTCCTCCCCCCCCTCCTCCCCCCCCTCCCCCCCCTCCCCTCCTCCCCCCCTCCCTCCCCCCTCCCCCCCCTCCTCCCCCCCCTCCCCTCCCCCCTCCCTCCTCCCCTCCCCCTCCCTCCCCCTCCTCCCTCTCCCCTCCCCCCTCCCCCTCCCCCCCCCCTCCTCCTCCCCCCCCTCCCCCTCCCTCCCCCCCCTCCCCCTCCCCCCCCCTCCCCTCCCTCCCCCCCTCCTCCCCCCCTCCCCCCTCCCCTCCTCCTCCCCTCCCCCCCCTCCCCCCCCTCCCCCTCCCCTCCCCCCCCCTCCCCCCTCCCCCCTCCCCCCCCTCCCCTCCCCCCCCTCCCCCCTCCTCCTCCTCCCCCCCCCCTCCCCCCTCCCCCCCCTCCCTCCTCCCCCCCTCCCCCCTCCCCCTCCCCCCCCCCTCCCCCCTCCCCTCCCCCCTCCCTCCTCCCTCCCCCCCTCCCCCCCCTCCCCCCTCCTCTCCCCCCCCCCTCCCCCCCCTCCCCCCCCTCCCCCCCCCCTCCCCCCCCTCCCCTCCCCTCCTCTCTCCCTCCCCCCTCCCCCCCTCCCCTCCCTCCTCCCTCCCCCCCTCCCTCCCCCTCCCCCCTCCCTCCCTCCCCCCCTCCCCCTCCTCCCCCCTCCTCTCCCCCCCTCCCCCCCTCCCTCCTCCCCCCTCCCCCCCCTCCCCTCCCCTCTCCCTCCCCTCCCCCCCTCCTCTCCTCCCCCTCCCCCCCCTCCCCTCCTCCCTCTCCCCCCTCCCCCTCCCTCCCCCCCCTCTCCCCCCCTCCCCCCCCCCTCCCCTCCTCCCCCCCCTCCCTCCTCCCCCCTCCCTCCCCCCCCTCCCCTCCCCCTCCCCTCCCCCCCCTCCCCCTCCCCCCCCCCTCCCCCTCCCTCCCCCCTCCCTCCCCCCTCCCTCCCCCCCTCCCTCCCCTCCCCCTCCCCTCCCCCCTCCCCCCCCCCTCCTCTCCCCCCCTCCTCCCCTCCCCCCCCCCTCCCTCCCCCCTCCCTCCTCCCCCCTCCTCCCCCCCTCCCCCCTCCCCTCCTCCCCCCCTCCCTCCCCCCCCTCCTCCCCCTCCCCCTCCCTCCCTCCCTCCCCCCCTCCTCCCCCCCCTCCCTCCCCCTCCCCCCTCCCCCCCCTCCCCTCCCCCCTCCCCCTCCCCCTCCCCCCCTCCCCTCCTCCCCCCCCCCTCCCCCTCCCTCCCCCCCTCCTCCCCCCCTCCCCTCCTCCCCTCCTCCCCCCCTCCCTCCCCCCCCCCTCCCCTCCCCCCTCTCCCCCTCCTCCCCCCCCTCCCCTCCCCCCTCCCCCTCCCCCCTCCCCCCCCCTCCTCCCTCCCTCCCCCCCTCCTCCTCCCCCCTCCCCCCCCTCCCTCCCCCCCTCCTCCCCCCCTCTCCCCCCTCCTCCTCCCTCCCCTCTCCCCCCCCCCTCTCCCCTCCCCCTCCCCCCTCCCCCTCCCCCCCTCCCCCCTCCTCCCCCCCCCCTCCCCCTCCTCCCCCTCCCCCCTCCCCTCCTCCCCCCCTCCCCCCCTCTCCCCCCCCTCCCCCCTCCTCCCCCCCCTCCTCCCCTCCCCCCCCTCCCTCCCCCCCCTCCTCCCCCCCTCCCCCCCCTCCCCTCCCCCCCCTCCTCCCCCCTCCCCCCCCTCCCCCCCTCCCCCCCCTCTCCCCCCCTCCCTCCCCCTCCTCTCCCCCCCCTCCCTCCCTCCCCCTCCCCTCCCCCCCTCCTCCCCCCTCTCCTCCCCCCTCCCCCCCCCCTCCCCCCTCCTCCCCCTCCCCTCCCTCTCCCTCCCCCCCCTCCCCCCTCCCCCCTCCCCCCCCTCCCCTCCTCCCCCCCCTCCCCCCCCTCCCCCTCCCCCCCCCCTCTCCCTCCCCCTCCCCTCCCTCCTCCCCCCCCCTCCTCCCCTCCCCTCCCCCCTCCCTCCTCCCCCTCCCCCCCCTCCCCCCCCTCCCCCCTCCCCCCTCCCCTCCCTCCCCTCCTCCCCCCCCTCCCTCTCCCCCTCCCTCCCCTCCCTCCCCCCCTCCTCCCCTCCCCCCTCCCCCTCCCCCTCCCCCCCTCCCCCCCTCCCTCCCCCTCCTCCCCCCCCCCTCCTCCCCCCCCCTCCCCCTCCCCTCCCCCCTCCTCCCCCTCCCCCCTCCCTCCCCCTCCCCCCTCCCCTCCCCCCCCCCTCCCCCTCCCCCCCTCCCCCTCTCCCCCCCCTCCCCCCCTCCCCCCCTCCCCCCCTCCCTCCTCCCCCTCCCTCCCCCCCCTCCCTCCCCTCCTCCCTCCCCCCTCCCCTCCCTCCCCTCCCCCCCTCCCTCCCCCTCCCTCCCCTCCCCCTCCCCTCCCCCCCCTCCCTCCCCTCTCCCCCTCCCCCCCTCCCCCCCCTCCCTCCCCCCTCCCCCCCCTCCCCTCCCTCCCCCTCCCTCCCTCCCCTCCTCCCCTCCCCCTCCTCCCCCTCCTCCCCCTCCCCCCCCTCCCCCCCTCCCCCTCCCCCTCCTCCCCCTCCCCCCTCCTCCCCCCCTCCCCCCTCTCCCCCCTCCCCCCTCCCCTCCTCCCCTCCCCTCCCCCCTCCCCCTCCCCTCCTCCCCTCCCTCCCCTCCCCCTCCCCCCCCTCCCCTCCCCCCCTCCCTCCCCTCCCTCCCTCCCCCTCCCCCCCCCCTCCCCCTCCTCCCCCCTCCTCCCCCCCCCCTCCCCTCCCCCCCCTCCCTCCCCCCCCCCTCTCCCCCTCCCTCCCCCCCCTCCTCCCCTCCCCCTCCCCCCCCCCTCCCCCTCCCCTCTCCCCTCCTCCCCCCTCCTCCCCCCCCTCCCCCCTCCTCTCCCCTCCCCCCCCTCCCTCCCCCCCCTCCCTCCCCCCCCCCTCTCCCCCCCTCCCCCCCTCCTCCCCCCCTCCTCCCCTCCCTCCCCTCCCCCCCCCCTCCCCTCTCCCCTCCCCCTCCCTCCCCCTCCCCCCCTCCCTCCTCCCCCCTCCCCCCCCTCCCCTCCCCCTCCCCCCCCTCCCCTCCCTCCCCCTCCCCCTCCCTCCCTCCCCCCTCCCTCCTCCCCTCCCCCCCCTCTCCCCCCCTCCCCCCTCCTCCCCCTCCCCCCCCTCCCTCCCTCCCCCCTCCCCTCCCCCTCCCTCCTCCTCCCCCCCCTCTCTCCTCCCCCCCCTCCCCTCCCTCCCCTCCCCCCTCCCCTCCCCCTCCCTCCCCCCCCCCTCCCTCCCCCCTCCTCCCCCTCCCTCCCCCCTCCCCCTCCCTCCCCCCCCTCCCCTCCCCTCCCCCCTCCCCCTCTCCCCCCCTCCCCCTCCTCCCCTCCTCCCCTCTCCCCCCCTCCCTCCCCCTCCTCCCCTCTCCTCCCCCTCCCCCTCCCCCCCTCCCCCTCCCTCCCCTCCCCCCCCCCTCCCTCCCCCTCCCCCCCTCCCTCCTCCCCCCTCCCTCCCCCCCTCCCCCCTCCCCCTCCCCTCCCCCCCCTCCCCCTCTCCCCCCCCCCTCCCCCTCCCTCCCCCCCCTCCTCCCTCCCCCCCTCCCCCCTCCCTCCCCTCCCTCCCCCCTCCCCCCCCTCCCCCCCTCCCCTCTCCCCCCCCTCCCCCCCTCCCCTCCCCTCCCTCCTCCCCCTCCCTCCCCCCCCCTCCCCTCCCCCCCCTCCCTCCCCCCTCCCCCCTCCCCCTCCCCCTCCCTCCCCCCCTCCCCCCCTCCCCCCCCTCCTCCCTCCCCCTCCCCCTCCTCCCCCCCCTCCCTCCCCTCCCCCCCCCCTCCCCTCCCCTCCCCCCCTCCCTCCCCCCCTCTCCCCTCCCCTCCCCCCCCTCCCCTCCCCCCTCCTCCCCCCTCCTCCCCTCCCCCTCCCCTCCTCTCCCCCCTCCCTCCTCCCCCCTCCCCCCCTCCCCCTCCCCTCCTCCCCTCCCCTCCCCCCTCCCCCCTCCCTCCCCCCCTCCCCCCCTCCTCCCCTCCCCCCCTCCCCCCTCCCTCCCCCTCCTCCCTCCCCCCCCCCTCCTCCCTCCCCCCTCCCCCCTCCCCCCCCCCTCCTCTCCCTCCCCCCTCCCCCCCCTCCCCCTCCCTCCCCCCCCCCTCCCCCCTCCCCCCTCCCCTCCCTCCTCTCCCCTCCCTCCCCCCTCTCCCCCTCCTCCCCCTCCCTCCCCTCCCCTCCTCCCCCCCTCTCCCTCCCTCTCCCCCCTCCTCCCCCCCTCCTCCCTCCCTCCCCCTCCCCCTCCCCCCCTCCCCCCCCTCCCCCTCTCCCCTCCCCCCCTCTCCCCCTCCCCCCCTCCCCTCCCCCCCCTCCTCCCCCCCTCCCCCCCCTCCTCCCCCCCCTCCCCCTCCCCCTCCCCCCCCCCTCCCCCCCCTCCCCCCCTCCCTCCCCCTCCCCCCCCTCCCTCCCTCCCCCTCCCCCCCTCCTCCCCCCCCTCCCCTCCTCCCCTCCTCCCCTCCCCCCCTCCCCCCCCTCCCCCCCTCCCCTCCCTCCCCCCCTCCCCCCTCCCCCCCCTCTCCCCCCCTCCCCCCCCTCCCTCCCCCTCCCCCCCCTCTCCCCCTCCCCTCCCCCTCCCCTCCCCCCTCCCCCCCCTCCCCTCACCTCCCCCCCCCTCCCTCCCTTCCCCTCCCTCCTCCCCCCCCTCCCTCCTCCCCCTCCCTCCCCCCCCTCCCTCCCCCCCCCCTCCCCCCCCTCCCCCCCCTCCTCTCTCCTCCCCTCCCTCCCCCTCCCCCCTCCCCCCTCCCTCCCCCTCTCCTCCCTCTCCCCCCCACCCTCTCCCCCCCTCTCTCCCCTCCCCCCCCATCTCTCTCCCCTCCCCCCTCCCTCCTCCCCCCCCTCCCCCCTCCCCCCCTCCCCTCCCACCCCTCCATCCCCCTCCTCCCTCCTCCTCCTCCCCCTCCTCACTCCCCCCCTCCCCCTCCCCCCTCCCCTCCCCCCCTCCCCTCCCCTCCTCTCCCTCCCCCCCCTCCCCCTCCCTCCCATCCCCCACTCCCCCCCCCATCCCCCCCTCCCCCCTCCCTCCTCCCCCCCTCCCCCCACCTCCCCCCCCCCTCCCCCTCCCTCCCCCTCCCCTCCCCCTCCCCCCCCCCTCTCCCTCCCCCCTCCCCCCCTCCCCCCCTCTCCCCTCCCCCCCCTCCCCCCCCTCCCCCCCTCCCCCTCCCTCCCCCCCCTCCCCCCCTCCCCCCCCTCCCCCCCCCCTCCCCCCCTCCTCCCTCCCCCCTCCCCCCCCTCCCTCTCCCCCCCTCCCCCCCCTCCCTCCCCCTCCCCTCTCCCCTCCCCCCTCCTCCCCTCCCCCCCCTCCCCCCCTCCCCCCTCCCTCCCCTCCCCCCTCCCCCTCCCTCCCTCCCCCCTCTCCCCCCCCCCTCCCCCCCTCCTCCCCCCCCCTCCCCCTCCCCCTCCCCTCCCCCATCCCTCCTCCCCTCCCCTCCCCCCTCCCTCCCCCCCCCCTCCCCCCTCCCCCCCCTCCCCTCCCCCCCCCTCCCCCCTCCCCTCCCCTCCCCCTCCCCCCCTCCCCCCCCTCCCTCCCCTCCTCCCTCCCCCCCCTCCCCCCCCTCCCCCTCCCCCCCCTCCTCCCTCCCTCCCCCTCCCCCCTCCCCTCTCCTCCCCTCCCCCCCTCCCCTCCCTCCCCCCCCCCTCCCCCTCCCTCCTCCCCCCCCCTCCTCCCCCCCCTCCTCCCCTCCCCTCCCCCCTCCCTCCCCCCCTCCCCCTCCCCTCCCCCCCCCCTCCCTCCCCCCCTCTCCCCTCCCTCCCCCCCCCCTCCCTCCCCCCTCCCCCCCCCTCCCCCCTCCTCCCCTCCCCCTCCCCCCCCTCCCCCCCTCCTCCCCCCCTCTCCCTCCCCTCCCCCTCCCCCTCCCCCTCCCCTCCCTCCCCCTCCCCTCCCCCTCCCCCCCTCCCCCCCTCCCCTCCCCCTCCCCCCCCCCTCCCCTCCCCCCTCCTCCTCCCCCCTCCCCCCCTCCCCTCCCCACCCCCCCTCCCCCCCTCCCCCCCTCCTCCCCTCCCCCTCCCTCCCCCCCTCCCCCCCTCCCCCTCCCTCCCCCCCTCCCCCTCCCCCTCCTCCCCCCTCCCCCCCTCCCCCCCTCCCTCTCCTCTCCCCCCCTCCCCCCTCCTCTCCCCTCCCCCCTCCTCCCTCCCCCCCCTCCCCTCCCCTCCCCCTCCCCTCCCCCCCCTCCCCCTCCCCCCCCCCTCCCCCCCTCCCCCCCCTCTCCCCCTCCCCTCCCCTCCCCCCCTCCCCCCCCTCCCTCCTCCCCTCCCCCCTCCCCTCCCTCCCTCCCCCCCCTCTCCCCTCCCCCCCTCCCCCCCCCCTCCCCTCCCCCCCCTCCCCCCTCCCCCCCCTCCCCCTCCTCCCCCCCCTCCCCCCCTCCCCCTCCTCCCTCCCCCCCCTCCCCCCCCTCCTCCCCTCCCCCCTCCCCCCCCTCCCCCCCCTCCCCTCCCCCCCTCTCCCCCCTCCTCCCCCCCCTCCCCCCCTCCCCCCTCCCCCCCTCCCCCCCCTCCCCTCCCCCTCCCCCCCCCCTCCCCCTCCCCCCCTCCCTCCCCCTCCCCCTCCCCCCCCTCCCCTCCCTCCCCCTCCCCCTCCCCCCCTCCCCCCCCTCTCCCTCCCCCTCCCCCTCCCCTCCCCCCCCCTCCCCCCCATCCCCCCCTCCCTCCCCCCCTCCCTCTCCCCCTCCCCCCTCTCCCCTCCTCCCCCCTCCCCTCTCCCCCTCCCTCCCTCCCCCTCCCCCCTCCCTCCCCCTCCCCCCCTCTCCCCCCCCCCTCCCCCCTCCCTCCCCTCCCTCCCTCCCCCTCCCCCTCCCCCCTCCTCCTCCCCCTCCCCCCTCCCTCCCCTCTCCCCCCTCCCCTCCCCTCCCCCCCCTCCCCCCCTCCCCCCCCTCCCCTCCCCCTCCCTCCCCCCTCCCCCTCCCCCTCCCCCCCCTCCCCCTCCCCCCTCCTCCCTCCTCCCTCCCCCCCCTCCCCCCTCCCTCCCCCCCCTCCTCCCCCCCCTCCCCTCCCCCCCCCCTCCCCCTCCTCCTCCCCCTCCCCCCCCTCCCCTCTCCCTCCCCCCCCTCCTCCCCCTCCCCCTCTCCCCCCTCCCTCCCCCTCCCTCCCCCCTCCTCCCCCTCCCCCCTCCCCCCCCCCTCCCTCCCCTCCTCCCCCCACCCCCCCCTCCCTCCCCCTCTCCCCTCCCCTCCCTCCCCCCTCCCCCCCTCCCCCCCTCCCCCTCCCCCCCCCCTCCTCTCCCCCCCTCCCCCCTCCCCTCCCCTCCCCCCCCTCCTCCCTCCCCCCCTCCCCCTCCCTCCCCCCCTCCCCCCCCTCCCCTCCCCCCTCCCCCCCTCCTCCCCCCCCCCTCTCCCTCTCCTCCCTCCCCCCCCCCTCCTCCCTCCTCCCCCCCCCCTCCCCCTCCTCCCCCCCCTCCCCCCCTCCCCTCCCCCCCTCCCCCCCCCCTCCCCTCCTCCCCCTCCCCCTCCCTCCCTCCCCTCCCCCCCCCCTCCCCCCCCTCCCTCCTCCCCCCCTCCCTCCCCTCCCCCTCCCCCTCCCCCTCCCCCTCCCCCCCTCCCCCCCTCCCCCCCTCCTCCCCCCCCTCCTCCCCTCCCTCCTCTCCCCCCCCCCCCCCCCCCTCCCCCTCCCCTCCCCTCTCCCCCTCCCCTCCCTCCCCCTCCCCCCCCTCCTCCTCCCCCCTCCCCTCCCCCCCCTCCCTCCCCCCCTCCCCTCCCCCTCCTCCCCTCTCCTCCCCCCCTCCCCCCTCCCCCTCCCCCCCTCCCCCTCCTCCCTCCCCCTCCTCCCCTCCCCCTCCCTCCCCCCTCCCCTCCCCCCCCCCTCCTCCCCTCCCCCCCTCCCTCCCCCCTCCCTCCCCTCCCTCCTCCCTCCCCCTCCCCTCCTCCCCCCCCTCCCCCTCCTCCCTCCCCCCCCTCCCCTCCCCCCCTCCCCCCCCCCTCCCTCCCCCTCCTCTCCCCTCCCCTCCCTCCCCCCCTCCTCCCCCCTCCCTCCTCCCCCTCCCCCCCCTCCCCTCCCCCCTCCTCCCTCCCCCTCTCCCCCTCTCCTCCCCTCCCTCCCCCTCCCCCTCCCCCCTCCCTCCCCCCCCTCCCCTCCTCCCCTCCCCCCCCTCCCCCCTCCCCTCCCCCCCCTCCCCTCCCCCTCCCTCCCTCCTCCCCCCCTCCCCCTCCTCCCTCTCCCCCCCCTCCTCCCTCCCCCCCCTCCCCCCTCCCTCCCCTCCTCCCCCCCCTCCCCCTCCCTCCCCCCCTCCCCCTCCCCTCCTCCCCTCCCCCCTCTCCCCCTCCCCCCCTCCCCTCCCCTCCCCCCCTCCCCCTCCCTCCCCCCCCTCCCTCCTCCCCTCCCCTCCCCCCCCTCCCTCCCCCTCCCTCCCCCCCCTCCCTCCTCCCCTCCCCTCCCCCCTCCTCCCCTCCCTCCCCCCCTCCCCCTCCTCCCCCTCCCCTCCCCCCTCCCCTCCCCTCCCTCTCCCCCTCCCTCCCCCCCCTCCCTCTCCCCTCCCCTCCCCCCTCCCTCCCCCTCCCTCCTCCCCCCCTCCTCCCCTCCCCCCCCTCCCCCCTCCCCTCCCCCTCCTCCTCCCCCTCCCCTCCCCTCCCCCTCCCTCCCCCCCTCCCCCCCCTCCCTCCCCCTCCCCCCCCTCCCCTCCCCCTCCTCCCCCCCCCTCCCCCTCCCCTCCCCCCTCCCCCCCCCCTCCCTCCCCCTCCTCCTCCCCCTCCCCTCCTCCCCCCCTCCCCCCCCTCCCCCTCCTCCCCCCCTCCCTCCCCCTCCTCCCTCCCCCCCCTCCTCCCCCTCCCTCCCCCCTCCCCCCCTCCCTCCCCCCCTCCCCCCCCCCTCCCCCCCTCCTCCCCCCCCTCTCCCCCCCCCCTCCCCCCCTCCTCCCCTCCCCTCCCCCCCCTCCCCCCCTCCCCCCTCCCCCCCTCCCCTCCCCCCTCCCCTCCCCCCCCCCTCCCCCTCCCCCTCCTCCCCCCCCTCCCTCCCCCCCCTCCCCTCCCCCCCCCCTCCTCCCTCCCTCCCTCTCCCCCCCCCCTCCCCTCTCCCCCCTCCCCTCCCCCCCTCCCCTCCCCCCCCCCTCTCCCTCCCTCCCCCCTCCCCCTCCCCCTCCCCCTCCTCCCCCCTCCTCCCCCCCCTCCCCTCCTCCCCTCCCCCCCCTCCCCCTCCCCTCCCCCTCCCTCCCCCCCCCCTCCTCCCCCCCCCCTCTCCCCTCCTCCCCCCTCCTCCCTCCCCCTCCCCTCCCCCCCCATCCCTCTCTCCCCCTCCTCCCCCTCCCCCCCCTCCCCCCCTCCCCCCCTCCCCCCCTCCTCCCCCCCCTCCCCCTCCCCCCCTCCCCCTCCCCCCCCCTCCTCCCCCCCCTCTCCCCTCCCCTCCCCTCCCCCTCCCCTCCTCCCCCCCCTCCCTCCCTCCCCCTCCCCCCCCTCTCCCCCTCCCCCCTCCCCTCCCCCTCCCCCCTCCCCTCCCCCCTCTCCCCTCCCCCCCCTCCCCCCCTCCTCCCCCCCCTCCTCCCCTCCCCTCCCTCCCCCCCTCCCTCCCCCCTCCCCCCCTCCCCTCCTCCCCCCCCTCCCCCTCCCCCCCCTCCCCTCCCCCTCCCTCCCCCCCTCCCTCCCCCCCCTCCTCCCCCTCCCCCCCCTCCCCCCCTCCCTCCCCTCTCCCCCCCTCTCCCTCCCCCCCCTCCTCCCCCCCTCCCTCCCCCTCCCCCCTCCCCCCCCCTCTCCCCCTCCTCCCCTCCCCCCCCTCCCCCCCCCCTCCTCCCCCCTCCCCCCCCTCCCTCCCCCTCCCTCCCCTCCCCCTCCCCCCCTCCCCCCCCTCCCCCCTCCCTCCCCTCCCCTCCTCCCCCCCCCCTCCCCCCCCTCCCCCTCCCTCCCCTCCCCCCCCTCCCCCCCCTCCCCCTCCCCTCCCCCTCCCCCCCTCCCCTCCCCCCCCTCCCTCCCCCTCTCCCCCCCCTCCCCTCCTCCCCCCCTCTCCCCTCCTCCCCCTCCCCCTCCCCCCCTCCCCCTCCCCTCCCTCCTCCCCCCCTCCCCCCTCCCCCTCCCTCCCCCCCCTCCCTCTCCCTCCCCCCCCTCCCCCTCCCCCCTCCCTCCCCTCCCCCCCCCCTCCCCCCCCTCCCCCTCCCCCTCCCCCCTCCCCCCCCTCCCCCCCCTCCCCCTCCCCCCTCCCCCTCCCTCCCCCCTCCTCCCCCCCTCCCTCCCCCCCCTCCCCCCCCTCCTCCCCCCCTCCCTCCCTCCCCCCCTCCCCCCCCCTCCCCTCCCCTCCCCCTCCCCCCTCCCCCTCCTCCCCCCTCCCCTCCCTCCCCACCCCTCCCCCTCCCCCCTCCTCCCCCTCCCCCTCCCCCCCCCCTCCCCCCCCTCCCCCCTCCCTCCCCCCCTCCCCTCCTCCCTCCCTCCCCCCCCTCCCTCCCCCTCCCCCCTCCTCCCCCTCCCCCCCCTCCCCCTCCCCTCCCTCCTCCCCTCCCTCCCCCCCTCCCCCCTCCCCTCCCCCTCCCCCCCTCCCCCCCCTCCTCTCCCTCCCTCCCCCCCCTCCCCCCTCCCCTCCCCTCCCCCCCTCCCCCCCCTCCCCTCCCCCCCCTCCCCTCCTCCCCCCCCTCCCCTCCCCCCTCCCTCCCCCCCCCTCCCTCCCCCTCCCCCCTCCCTCCCCCTCCCCTCCCCCCTCCTCCCCCCTCCCCCCCCTCCCCTCCCCCCCTCCTCCCCCTCCCCCTCCCCCCCTCCCCTCCCCCCTCCCCCCCCCTCCTCCCCCTCCCTCCCCCTCCCTCTCCCCCCCTCCCCCTCCCCCCTCCCCTCCTCCCCTCCCCCTCCCCCCCTCCCCTCCCCTCCCTCCCCCCCCCTCCCTCCCCCCCTCCCTCCCCTCTCCTCCCTCCCCTCCCCCCTCCCCCTCCCTCCCCTCCCCCCCCTCCCCTCCCCCCCCTCCCCCCTCCTCCCCCCCCTCCCTCCCTCCCCCCTCCCCTCCTCCCCCCCCCCTCCCCCCTCCCCTCCCCCCCCTCCCCCCCTCCCCTCCCCCTCCTCCCCCCCTCCCCCCCTCCCCCCCTCCCTCCCCTCCTCCCCCTCCTCCCCCCCCCTCCCTCCCCCCTCTCCCTCCCCCTCCCCTCCTCCCCCTCCCCCCCCTCCCTCCCCCCCTCCCCTCCCCCTCTCCTCCCCCCCCTCCCCCCTCCTCCCCCTCCCCCCCCTCCCCCCCTCCCCTCCCCCCCCTCTCCCCCCCCTCCCCCCCCCCCTCCCCTCCCCCCTCCCCCCCCTCCCTCCTCCCCCTCCCCCCCTCCCTCCCCCCCCCCTCCCTCCCCCTCCCCTCCCCCTCCTCCCCCTCCCCCTCCCTCCCCTCCTCCCCCCCCTCCCCCCTCCCTCCCCCCTCTCCCTCCCCCTCCCCCCCCCCTCCCCCCTCTCCCTCCCCCCTCCCCCCTCCCCCCCCTCCCCCCCCTCCCCTCCCCTCCTCCCCCCCCCCTCCTCCCCCTCCCTCTCCCCCTCCCTCCCTCCCCCCTCCTCCCCCCCCCCTCCCCTCCCCCTCCCCCTCCCTCCCCTCCCCCCCTCCCCCCCCCCTCCCCTCCCCCTCCCCTCCCCCCCCCCTCCCCCTCCCCCTCCCTCCCCCCCCTCCCCCTCCCCCCCTCCCTCCCTCCCTCCTCCCCCCCCTCCTCCCCCCTCCCTCCCCCTCCTCCCCTCCCCCCCCTCCCCCCCTCCCTCCCTCCCCTCCTCCCTCCCCCCTCCCCCCCCTCCCCCCCTCCCCCCCTCCCCCTCCCTCCCTCCCCTCCCTCCTCCCCCCCCCCTCCCCCCCTCCCCCTCCCCTCCCCCTCCCTCCCCCTCCTCCCCCCCTCCCCCTCCCTCCCCCCCTCCTCCCCTCCCCTCCCTCCCTCCCCCCCTCCCCTCCCCCCCTCCTCCCTCCCCTCCCCCCCTCCCCCCCCTCCCCCCCCTCCCCCCCTCCCCCTCCCCTCCCCTCCCCCCCTCCCTCCCCTCTCCCCTCCTCCCCTCCCCCCCTCCCCCCCCTCCCCTCCCTCCCCCTCCCCCCTCCCCCCCCCCTCTCCCTCCCCCTCCCCCTCCCTCCCCCCCCTCCCCCTCCCCCTCCTCCCTCCCCTCCTCCCCCCCTCCCCTCTCCCTCCCCTCCTCCCCCTCCCTCCCCTCCCTCTCCCCCCCCTCCCCTCCCCTCCCCCCCCTCCCCTCCCCCTCCCTCCCCCCCCCCTCCCCTCCCCTCCCCCCCCCCTCCTCCCCTCCCCCTCCCCTCCCTCCCTCCCCCCCCTCCCCTCCCCCCCTCCCTCCCCCTCCCCCCCTCCCCCCTCCCCTCCCCCCCTCCCCCCCTCCCCCCTCCCCCCTCCCCCCTCCCCCCTCCCTCCCTCCCCCCCTCCTCCTCATCCCCTCCCCCTCCCCCCCCTCTCCCCCCCCTCCCCTCCTCCCCCCTCCCCCCTCCCCTCCTCCCCCCCCTCTCCCCCCCCCCTCCCTCTCCCCTCCCTCCCCCCCCTCCCCCTCCCTCCCCCTCCTCCCCCTCCTCCCCCTCCTCCCTCCCCTCCCCCCCCTCCCCTCTCCTCTCCCCTCCCTCTCCCTCCCCCCTCCCCCCTCCTCCCCCTCCCCCCCCTCCCCTCCCCCTCCCCCTCCTCCCCCCCCTCCTCCCTCCCCTCCCCCCCCTCCCCCCTCCCTCCCCTCCCTCCTCCCCTCCCCCCCCTCCCTCCCCCTCCCCTCCTCCCCTCCCCCCCTCCCACCCCTCCCCTCCCCCTCCCCCCCTCCCTCCTCCCTCCCCCCTCCCTCCCCCCCCTCCCCTCCCCCTCCCCCCCCCCTCCCCTCCCCCCCCTCCCTCCTCCCTCCCCCCCCTCCCTCCCTCCCCCCCCTCCCTCCCCCCTCCCTCCCCCTCCTCCCTCCCCTCCCCCTCCCCCCTCCCCCTCCCCTCCCCCCCCTCCTCCCCCCCCTCCTCCCCCTCCCCCTCCCTCCCTCCCCCCCCTCCTCCCCCTCCCCCCTCCCCTCCTCCCCCTCCCCCCCCTCCCCTCCTCCCTCTCCCCCTCCCCTCCCCTCCCCCTCCTCCCCCTCCTCCCTCCCCCTCCCCCCTCCCCCCTCCCCTCCCCCCCTCCCCTCCCTCCCCCCCTCCCCCCCCTCCCCCTCCCTCTCCCCTCCCCCCCCCCTCCCCCTCCCCCCCTCCCTCCCCTCCTCCCCCCCCCCTCCCTCCCCCTCCTCCCCCCCCCCTCCCTCCCCTCCTCCCCCTCCCTCCCCCCCTCCCCCCCTCCCCTCCCCTCCCCCCCTCCCCCTCCCTCCCCCCCCTCCCTCCCCCCCCTCCCCCTCCTCCCCCCCCCCTCCCCCTCCCTCCCCCCCCCCTCCTCCCCCCCCTCCCCCTCCCCCCCTCCCCCCCTCCCCCCCCTCCCTCCCCCCTCCCCCCCTCCCCCCCCTCCCCCTCCCCCCTCCCCTCCCCCTCCCCCCCCTCCCTCCCCCCCCTCCCCCCCCTCCTCCCTCCCCCCCTCCCCTCCCCTCCCCCCTCCCCCCTCCTCCCTCCCTCCCCCCCCACCCCCCCCTCCCCCGCCTCCCTCCTCCCCTCCCTCCCTCCTCCCCCCCCTCTCTCCCTCCCCTCCCCCCTCCCTCCCCCCCTCCCCTCCCCCCTCCCCTCCCCCCCCTCCCTCCTCCCTCTCCCCCCTCCCTCCTCCCCCTCCCCCCCTCGCCCTCCCCTCCCCCTCCCTCCCCCTCCCCTCCTCTCCCTCCCCCCCTCTCCCCCCCTCCTCCCCTCCCCCTCTCCCCCCCCTCCCTCCCTCCCCCCTCCCCTCTCATCCCTCCCCCTCCCCCTCCTCCCCCCCTCCTCCCCCCACCTCCCCTCCCCCCTCCCTCCCCCTCCTCCCCCCCCTCCTCCCCCCCCCCTCCCCCCTCCCCCTCCTCCCCCCCTCCCCCTCCTCCTCCCCTCCCTCCCCCCCTCCCTCCTCCCTCTCCCCCCTCCCCTCCCCCCCCTCCTCCCCCTCCCCTCCCTCCCCCACTCTCTCTCTCCCTCCCCTCCTCCCCCCCTCCCCTCCTCCTCCCCCTCCTCTCCCCCCTCCCTCCCTCCCCCTCCTCCCTCCCCTCCCCCCCTCCCCCTCCCCCCTCCCCTCCCCCTCCCCCTCCTCCCCCTCCCCTCCCCCCCCTTCCCCCCCTCCCCTCCCTCCTCCCCCTCCCCCTCCTCTCCTCCCCTCCCCCCCCCCTCCCCCCCTCCCCCCTCCCCTCCCCCCCTCCCCCCCCTCCCTCCCCCCCTCCTCCCCCCCTCCCCTCCCCCCTCACCCCCTCCCCATCCCCCCCTCCCTCCCCCCTCTCCCCCCTCCCTCTCCCCCTCCCCCCTCCCCCCCTCCCCCCCTCCTCTCCCCCCTCCCTCCCCTCCCCTCCCTCCCCCCTCCCCCTCCCCCTCCCCTCCCCCTCCCTCTCCCCTCCTCCCTCCCCCCTCCCCTCCCTCCCCTCCCCCTCCCCCTCCCCCCCCCCTCCCTCCCCTCCCCACCCCCCTCCCCCTCCCCCCCCCCTCCCCCCCTCCCCCTCCCCTCCTCTCCCTCCCCCCCTCCTCCCCCTCCCTCTCCCTCCCCCCCCTCCCCTCTCCCCCTCCCCCCCCTCCTCCCCCTCCTCCCCTCCCCTCTCCCCTCCCCCCTCCCCCCCCTCCCCTCCCTCCCCTCCCCCTCCCCCTCCCTCCACCTCCCTCTCCCCTCCCCTCCTCCCTCCCCTCCCCCCTCCCTCCCTCCCCCTCCCCCCCCTCTCCCCTCCCTCCCCCCCCTCCCTCCCCTCCCCCTCCCTCCCCCCTCCCTCCCTCCCCCCCCCTCTCCTCTCCCCTCCTCCCCCTCCCTCCCCCTCTCCTCCCCCCTCCCTCCCCTCTCCTCCCTCCCTCCCTCCTCCCCTTCCCCTCCCCCCCCTCCTCCTCCCCTCCCCCCACCCTCCCCCCCCTCACCCCCTCCTCCCTCCGCCCCCCTCCTCCCCTCTTCTCTCCTCCCCATCCCCTCTCCCCCCCTCCCATCTCCCTCTCCCCTCCTCCCTCCCCCCCCTCTCCCCCCCGCCTCCCTCCCCCCACCCTCCCCCCATCTCCTCCCCTCGTCCCCCCTCCCCTCCCCCCCTCTCCCCATCCCCCTCTCCCCCTCCCCTCCTCCCCCCTCCCTCTCCTCCCTCCTCCCCTCCCCCCTCCTCCCCCCCTCTCCCCCCCCTCCTCCCTCCCCCTCCTCCCTCCCCCTCTCTCCCCCCCTCCTCCCTCTCCCCCCCTCCCCTCCCCTCTCCATCCTCCTCTCCCTCTCCTCCCCCCCCTCCCCTCTCCCCTCCCCTCCCCCTCCTCCCCCCTCCTCCTCCCTCCCTCCCCCTCTCCCCCTCCCCCTCCTCCCCCTCCCCCCCTCCCCTCCCCCCCCCTCCCCCTCCCCTCCCCCCCTCCTCCCCTCCTCCTCCCCTCCCCCCCTCCCCCCCTCCCCCTCCCCCCTCCCTCCTCTCCCTCCCCCCCTCCCTCCTCCTCCCCCCTCCTCCCCCCCCTCCCCTCATCCCTCCCCTCCCATCCCCCCTCCCCCTCCCCTCCCTCCCTCCCCCCCCTCCCCCTCCCCTCCCCTCCCTCCTCCCCTCCCCCCCTCCCTCCTCCCCCCTCCTCTCCCTCCTCCCCTCCCCTCCCCCCCTCTCCCCTCCTCCCTCCTCCCTCTCCCCCTCCCCTCTCCCCCCCCCCTCCCCCCCCTCCCTCCCCCCTCCCCCCCTCCCTCCCTCCCTCTCCCTCCCCCCCTCCCTCCCTCCCCCCTCCTCCCCTCCCTCCTCCCCTCCCCCCTCCTCCCCCTCCCCCCCCCTCTCCTCTCCCCTCCCCCTCCCCCCCTCCTCTCCCCCCTCTCCCTCCCCCCCTCCCTCCCCCTCCCCTCCCCCCCCCCTCCCCCTCCTCTCCCCCCCTCCCCTCCTCTCCCTCCCCACCTCCCTCCCTCCTCCCTCCTCTCCCCCCCTCTCCCCTCCTCCCCCTCCCCCCCTCCTCCCTCCCCCTCCCCTCCCCCCTCCTCCTCCCCCCT
This sequence comes from Pseudopleuronectes americanus, assembly GCA_038501795.1. Classification (NCBI taxonomy): domain Eukaryota; kingdom Metazoa; phylum Chordata; class Actinopteri; order Pleuronectiformes; family Pleuronectidae; genus Pseudopleuronectes; species Pseudopleuronectes americanus. The sequence goes on from JBAMIH010000156.1 coordinate 56,580, forward strand.
CTCCCCCTCCCTCCCTCCCTCCCCCCTCCTCCCCCCCTCCCTCCCCCTCTCCCACTCCCCTCCCCTCCCTCCTCCTCTCCTCCCCCTCCCTCCCTCCCCCTCCCCCTCTCCCCTCCCCCTCCCCTCCCTCCCTCCCCCTCTCCCTCTCCCCCTCCCCCTCTCCCTCCCCCTCCCCCCCTCCCCCCCTCCTCCCTCCCCCTCCCCCCTCCCCCCTCTCCCTCCCCCTCCTCCTCCCCTCCCCTCCCCTCCCCCCCTCCTCCCTCCCCCCCTCCCTCCCCTCCCCCCCCTCCTCCCCCCTCCCCCACTCCCCTCCCCTCCCCCCCCCTCCCTCCCCCCCTCCTCCCCCCCTCCTCCCCTCCCCCCTCCCCCCCTCCTCTCCTCCCCTCCCCCCTCCCCTCCTCCTCCCCCTCCCCCCCCTCCCCTCTCCTCTCCCCCCCCTCTCCCCCCTCCCTCCTCCCTCCCCCTCCTCCCCCCTCCCCTCCCCCTCCCCCCCTCCCCTCCCTCCTCCCCTCCCCCCCTCCCTCCTCCCCCCTCCCTCTCCCCCCTCCCCCCTCCCCTCCCCCCTCCCCCCCCTCCCTCCTCCTCCCCCTCCCTCCCCCCTCCTCTCCCCCCATCCCCTCCCCCCCTCTCCTCCCTCCCTCCTCCTCCCCCTCCCCTCCCCCCCTCCCTCCCTCCCCTCCCCTCCCTCCTCCTCCCCCTCTCCCTCCCCTCTCCTCCCTCCCCCCTCTCCTCCCCCTCCCCCCCCTCCCCCCCTCCTCCCCCCTCCCTCCCCCCCCATCCCCCCCTCTCCTCCCTCCTCTCCCCCCCCCTCCTCCCTCCCCCTCCCTCCCTCCCCTCCTCCTCCCCTCTCCCCCTCCCCTCCCTCCCCCCTCCCCCCCTCCCCCTCTCCCCCCTCCTCCCTCCCCCCCCCTCCCTCTCCCTCCTCTCCCCTCCCCCTCCCCCTCCTCCCCCCCTCCCCTCCCTCTCCCCCTCCCCCCTCCCCCTCCCCCCTCCTCTCCCCTCCCCCTCCCCTCCTCCCCCCCTCTCCCCTCCCCTCCTCCCCCATCTCCCCTCCCCCTCTCCCTCCCCCTCCCCCTCCCCTCCTCCCCTCCCCTCCCTCTCCCTCCTCCCTCCCCCTCCTCCCCCTCCTCCCCCCTCCCCCTCCTCCCCTCCCCCTCCCTCCTCCCCTCTCCCCCCCTCCCTCCCCTCCTCCCCCCTCCTCCCTCCCCTCCCCCCTCCTCCCCTCCCCCCTCCCTCCCTCCCCTCCCTCCTCCCCTCCCCTCCCCCTCCCCTCCTCCCTCCTCCCCTCCCCCCTCTCCCCCTCCCCTCCCCTCCTCCCCCCCTCCTCCCTCCCCCCCTCCCCCTCCCCTCCCTCCCCCCTCCCTCCTCCCCCCTCCCCCCCCTCCTCCCCTCCCCTCTCCCTCCCTCCCCCTCCCTCCCTCCCCCCCTCCCTCCTCCCCCCTCCCCCCCTCCCTCCTCCCTCCCCCTCCCCCTCCCCCCTCCCCTCTCCCCCCCCCTCCCTCCCTCCTCCCCCCCTCCCTCCCCTCCCCTCCCTCCCCCCCCTCCCTCCTCCCCCTCCTCCCCTCTCCTCCCCCCCTCCCTCTCCCCCTCCCCTCCCCTCCCTCCCTCCCTCCCCCCCTCCCCCTCCCCTCCTCCCCCCCTCCCCCCTCCCCCCCTCCCTCCCCCTCCCCCCCTCCTCCTCCCCTCCCCCTCCTCCCTCTCCCTCCCCCCTCCCCTCCCTCCCCCTCCTCCCCTCCCCCCCTCCTCCCCCCCCTCCCCTCCTCCCCCTCCCTCCCCCCCTCCCTCCCCCTCCCCCTCCTCCCCTCCCCTCCTCCCTCCCCCCCCCCTCCCTCCCCTCTCCCCTCCCTCCCCTCCCCCTCCTCCTCTCCCCCCCCTCCCCTCCCTCCCTCCCCCTCCCCCTCCCCCCTCCCCTCCTCCCCCCCTCCCCCCTCCTCCCCCTCCCTCCCCCCTCCCCTCCCCTCCCCCCTCCCCCCCCCCTCCTCCCCCTCCCTCCCCCCCCTCCCCCCTCCTCCCTCTCCCCCTCCCCCCTCCCCCTCCCCCTCCCCCCTCCCCCTCCCCCCCCCCTCCCTCCCTCCCTCCCCCTCCCCCTCCTCCCCTCCTCCCCCCTCCCCTCCTCCCTCCTCCCCCCCTCCCTCCCCCCCCTCCTCTCCCCTCCCTCCCCCCTCCTCCCCTCCCCTCCTCCTCCCCCCCTCCTCCCCTCCCCCCCTCCCCCCTCCTCTCCCCTCCCCCTCCCCTCCCCCCCCTCTCCTCCCCCCTCCCTCCCTCCCCCCCCCCTCCTCCTCCCCCTCCCCTCCCTCCTCCCCTCCCCCCTCCCCCTCTCCCCCTCCCCCCCCTCCTCCCTCCCCCCTCCTCCCCCTCCCCTCCCCCTCCCTCCCCCTCTCCCCTCCCCCCTCCTCTCCCCCCTCCCCCCCTCCCTCCCCCTCCCCCTCCCTCCCCCCCTCCCTCTCCCTCCTCCCTCTCCCCCCCCTCCCCCTCCTCCCTCCTCCCCTCTCCCCCTCCCCTCCCCCTCCCTCCCCCTCCTCCCTCCCTCCCCCCCCTCCCCCCCTCCTCCCCCTCCCCCCCCTCCCCTCCCCCATCCCCTCCCCCCTCCCCCCTCCCCCCCTCCCTCCCCCTCCCCCTCCCCCCCCTCCCTCCCCCCCTCTCCCCCTCCTCCCCCTCTCCCCCCCCCCTCCCCCCCTCCCCCTCCCCCCTCCCCTCCCTCCTCCCCCCTCCCCCCCCCCTCCTCCCCTCCCTCTCCCCCCCTCCCCTCCCCTCCTCCCCCTCCCCCTCCCCCCTCCCCCCCTCCCCCCCTCCTCCCCTCCCCTCCCCCCCCTCACCCTCCCCTCCCCCCCCTCCTCCCCTCTCCCCCCCCCTCCTCCCCTCCCCTCCCCCCCTCCCTCTCCCCCCCCTCCCCCCCCTCCCCTCCTCCCCCCTCCCTCCCCCTCCCCCTCCCTCCTCCCCCCCTCCCCCCCCCCTCTCCCTCCCCCCCTCCTCCCCCCCCTCCCCTCCCCTCCCCCCTCCCCCTCCTCCCCCTCCCCCCCTCCCTCCCTCCCCCCTCCCCCCTCCCCCCTCCCTCCCCTCCCCTCCCCCTCCTCCCCCCTCCCCTCCCATCCCCTCCCTCCCCCCCCTCCCTCCCCCCCCTCCCCCTCCCCCCCCCCTCCCCCCTCCCCCTCCCCTCCCCTCTCCCCCCCCTCCCCCTCCCCCTCCCCCTCCCTCCCCCCCCCTCCCCCTCCCTCTCCCTCCCCCCCCCCTCCTCCCCCTCCCCCTCCCTCCCCCTCTCCTCCCCCTCCTCCCCTCCCTCCCCTCCCCCCTCCCCTCCCCCTCCCCCTCCCTCCCCCCCCTCCTCCCCTCCCCTCCCCCCCCTCCCCCCCCTCCTCCCTCCCCCTCCCCCTCCCCCTCCCCCCCTCCTCCCCCCCCCCTCCTCCCCTCCCTCCCTCTCCCCCCTCCTCCCCCCCCCCTCCTCCCCCCCTCCCTCCCCCCCTCCCCCCCTCCCCCCCTCCCTCCCCCCTCCCCCTCCCTCCCCTCCCCCCCTCCCCCTCCCCCCCCTCCCTCCCCCCTCCCCCCCTCCCTCCCCTCCCCCCTCCCCCCTCCCCTCCCCCCCCTCCTCTCCCCCTCCCTCCCCCCCTCCCCCCTCCCTCCCTCCCCCCCCTCCCCCCCCTCCCCCCTCTCCCTCCCCCTCTCCCCCCCCTCCCCCTCCCCCCCCTCCCCTCCTCCCCCCTCCCCCCTCCTCCCCTCCCCTCCCCCCCTCCCCCCCTCCCTCCTCCCCCTCCTCCCCCTCCCCCTCCTCCCTCCCCCCCCTCCTCCCCCTCCCTCCCCTCCCCCTCCCCTCCCTCCCCTCCCCCCTCCCCTCCTCCCCCCTCCCCCTCCCCCCCTCCCCTCCCCCTCCTCCCCCCCCTCCCCCCCCTCTCCCCTCCTCCCTCCTCCCTCCCCCCCTCTCCCTCCCCCCCTCCCCCCTCCTCCCCCCCCTCCCTCCCCTCCCCCCCCTCCCTCCCTCCCTCCCCTCCCCCCCCTCCCTCCCCCCTCCCCCTCCCCCCCCTCCTCCCCTCCCCCCCCTCCTCCCCCCTCCCCCCCCTCCCTCCCTCCCCCTCCTCCCCCTCCCCTCCCTCTCCCCCACCCCCCCTCCCCCTCCCCTCCCCCTCCCTCCCCCCTCCCTCCCCCTCTCCCCCCTCCCCCTCCCCCCCCTCCCCCTCTCCCCCTCCTCCCCTCCCCCTCCCCTCCCCTCCTCCCCCCTCTCCTCCCCCCCCCCTCTCCCCTCCCCCCTCCCTCCCCCTCCCTCCCCTCCCCCCCTCCCTCCCCTCCCCCCCTCCCTCTCCTCCCCCCTCCCCCCCCTCCCCTCCCCTCCCCTCTCCCTCCCTCCCCCTCCTCCCCCCCCTCCCCTCCCTCCCCCCTCTCCCTCCCTCCTCCCCTCCCCCTCCCTCCCCCCCTCCTCCCCCTCCCTCCCCCTCCCCTCCCCTCCCCTCCCCCTCTCCCCTCCCCCCCTCCCTCCTCCCTCCCCCCTCCTCCCTCCCCCCCTCCCCCCCCCCTCCCTCCTCCCCCTCCCTCCCTCCCCCCCCCCTCCCCTCCCTCCTCCCTCCCCCCCCTCCCCCTCCCTCCTCCCCCCTCTCCTCCCCTCCCCCTCCCTCCCCCCCCTCCTCCCCTCCCCCTCCCTCCCTCCCTCCCCTCCCCCTCCCCCTCCCTCCCTCCCCCTCTCCCCTCCTCCCCCCCCTCCCCCTCCCCTCCCCTCCCCCCCTCCCTCCCCCCTCCCTCCCCTCTCCCCCTCCTCCCCCCTCTCCCTCCCCTCCCCCCTCCTCCCCTCCCCCTCCCTCCCCTCCCCCTCCTCCCACTCCCCCTCCCTCCCCCTCTCCCCCCCCCCTCCTCCCTCCCCCCCTCCCCCTCCCCCTCCCTCCTCCCCCCCTCCCTCCCCCTCCCCCCTCCTCCCCCTCCCCTCCCTCCCCCTCCCCCTCCTCCCTCCCCTCCTCCCCCTCCTCCCCCTCCCCTCCTCCCCTCCCCCTCCCCTCCTCCCCCCTCCCCCCTCCCCTCCTCCCCCCCTCCCCTCCCTCCCCCCCCCCTCCCCTCCCCCTCCCTCCTCCCTCCCTCCCCCCCCTCCTCCCCCTCCCTCTCCCCCTCCCCCCTCCCTCCTCCCCCTCCTCCCCCTCCCTCCCCCCTCCCTCCCCCCCTCCCCCCCCTCCCTCCCCTCCCTCTCCCTCCCCCTCCCCTCCCCCCCCTCCTCCCCCCCTCCTCCTCCCCTCCCTCTCACCTCCTCCCTCCCTCCCCTCCCCTCCCCTCCCCCTCCCCCCTCTCCCCCCCTCCCTCCTCCCCCTCCCCCTCCCTCCCCCCCTCCCCCCCTCCCTCCCCCCCCTCCCTCCCCCCCTCCCCTCCCTCCCCCTCCCCCCTCCCCTCCCTCCCCCCCTCCCCCTCCCCTCCCCTCCCTCCCCTCCCCTCCCCCTCCCCCCCCTCCCCCCTCCCCTCCCCTCCCCCCTCCCCCCTCCCTCCCCCCCTCCCCTCCTCCCCCTCCCCCCTCCCTCCCCTCCCTCCCCCCCCTCCTCCCTCCCCCTCCTCCCCCCTCCCTCCCTCCCTCCTCCCCCTCCCTCCCCTCCCCCCCCTCCTCCCTCCCCCTCCCCCTCCTCCCCTCCTCCCCTCCTCCCCTCCCCCCCCTCTCCCCTCCCCCTCCCCCTCCCTCCCCCCCCTCCCTCCCCCCCCTCCCCCCCTCCCTCCCCTCCCCTCCCCTCCTCCTCCCTCCCCCCTCCCCCCCTCCCTCCCCCTCCCCCTCCCCTCCCCCTCCCTCCCTCCCCCTCCCCCTCCCCCCCCTCCTCCCCCTCCCCCTCCCCCTCCCTCCCTCCCCCTCCCCCCCCTCCTCCCCTCCTCCCCCCCTCCCTCCCTCCCCCCCCTCTCCCCCCCCTCCCTCCCCCTCCCCCTCCCCCCTCCCCCCCTCCCTCCCCCCCTCCCCCTCCCCCTCCCCTCCCTCCTCCCCCTCCCCCTCCTCCCCTCCCCTCCCCCCTCCCTCCCCCCCCTCCCTCCCCCCCCTCCCCCTCCCCTCCTCCCTCCCCTCCCCCTCCCCCTCCCCCTCCTCCCCCCTCCCCCCTCCTCCCCCTCCCCTCCCCTCCCCCTCCTCCCTCCCCCCCCTCCCTCCCTCCCTCCCCTCCCTCCTCCCCCCCTCCTCCCCTCCCTCCCTCCCCCCCTCCCTCCATCCCCCCCTCCCCTCCCCTCCCCCCCCCCTCCCCTCCCCCCCTCCTCCCCCCTCCTCCCCCCCTCCCTCCCCCCCCCCTCCCCCCTCCCCTCCCCTCTCCCCCCCCTCCCCTCCCCTCCCCCCCTCCTCCCCCCTCCCCTCCTCCCCTCCCCCCCCCCTCCTCCCCCCTCCTCCCTCCCCCCTCCCCTCCCTCCCCCCACTCCCTCCCCCCCCCTCCTCCCCCCTCCCCCCCCTCTCCTCCCCTCCCCCCTCCCCCCCTCCCCTCCCCTCCTCCCTCCTCCCCCTCCCCCCCCCCTCCCCCTCCCCCTCTCCCCCCCCTCCCCCTCCTCCCTCCCTCCCCTCCCTCCCCCCTCCCTCCCCCCCTCCTCCCCCTCCCCCCTCCTCCCTCCCCCCCCCTCCCCTCCCCCCTCCTCCCCTCTCCTCCCCTCCTCCCCCCCTCCCTCCATCCCTCCCCTCCCCCCCCTCCTCCCTCCCCCCCCTCCTCCCCCACCCCCCTCTCCCTCCCCTCTCCCCCCCCTCCCCTCCCTCCTCCCCCCCTCACTCTCCCCCCTCCCTCCCTCCTCCCCCCCCTCCCCTCCCCCCCTCCCCCCCCTCCCCCCCTCCCCCTCCCCTCCCCCTCCTCCCCCCCTCCCTCCCCCTCCCCTCCCCCCCTCCCTCCCTCCCCTCCCCCCCTCTCCCTCCCCCCCCTCCCCCCCCATCCCCCCCTCCCCCCTCCCTCCCCCTCCCCCTCCCCCCTCTCCCTCCCCCCCCTCCCTCCCCCCCTCCCCCTCCCCTCCCTCCCCCCCTCCCTCCTCCCCCTCCCCCCCCTCCCCCCCTCCCCTCCCCCTCCTCCCCCTCCTCCCCCCCTCTCCCTCCCCCCTCCCCTCCTCCCCCTCCCTCCCTCCCCTCCCCTCCCCCCCCCCTCCCCCCCTCCCCTCCCCCCCTCCCCCCCCTCCCCCTCCTCCCCCTCCCCCCCCTCCCTCCCCATCCCCCCCTCCCCCTCCCCCCCCCTCCCTCCTCCCCCCCTCCCCCTCTCCCCCCCCTCCTCCCCCTCCCCTCTCCCCCTCCCCCTCCTCCCCTCCCCTCCCCCCCCTCCCTCCCCCCTCCCCCCCCTCCCCTCCCCCCTCCCCCTCTCCCCCCCTCCCCCTCCCCCCCCTCCTCCCTCCCCCCCCCCTCCCCCCCTCCCCTCCCCCCCCTCCTCCCCCCCTCCCTCCCCCCCTCCCCTCCCCCCCCTCCCCCCCCCCTCCCTCCCTCCCCCCTCCCCCCCCTCCCCCCCCTCTCCTCCCCCCCCTCCCCCCCTCTCCCCCCCTCCTCCCCCCTCCCCCTCCTCCCCTCCCCCCATCCCCCCCCTCCCCCTCCCCCTCCCCCTCCCCCCCCCCTCCTCCCCTCCCCTCCCCCCCTCCCCCCCCTCCCTCCCCTCCCCCCCCTCCCCCTCCCCCCCTCCCCCCCCTCCCCTCCCCCCCCTCCCTCCCCCCCTCCTCCTCCCCCCCCCTCTCCCCTCCCCCTCCCCTCCCCCCCCTCCCCCTCCTCCCCCCCCTCCCCCCCTCCCTCCCCTCCCCCCCCCCTCCTCCCCCCTCCCCTCCCCCTCCCCCCCCTCCTCCCCCTCCTCCCCCCCTCCTCCCCCTCCCCCCCTCCCCCCCCTCCCCCCCCTCCTCCCCTCCCTCCCCCCCCCCTCTCCCCCCCCTCCCTCCCCCTCCCCTCCCCCCCTCCCCCTCCTCCCCCCCC
>JBAMIH010000157.1:0-64415 GCA_038501795.1 Pseudopleuronectes americanus
AAAGAAAAGAGAAAGAAGGAAGAAAAAGAAAGAGAGAAATAGAGAAAGAAGGAAAGAAAGAAGAAAGAAGAAGACAAGGAGAAAAGATAAAGAAGAAAAGAAAAGAGAAAAAGAGAAGAAAAGAAAGAAGAAGAAGAGAAATAAAAGAAAAAGAAAGAAGAAAGAGACGAATGAAAGAAAAAAAGAGAAAGAAGAAAAAGAAAAAGAAAGAACAAGAAAAAGAAGAGAAAGAGAAGAAAAAAGATAAGGAAAAGAGAAGATAGAAAGAGAAGAAAAGAAGTAAAGAAAGAGAAAGAAAAGAAAAGAAGAGGAACGAAAAGAAAATAAAAATGAGAGACAAAAAAGAAAAGGAAGAAAGAAACTCCTCCCTCTCCCCTCTCCCCTCCCTCCCCTCCTCATCCCCCTCCCCCTCCCTCCTCCTCCCCCTCCCTCATCCCCCTCCTCCCTCCTCCTCGCCCCCATCCGTCCCTCTCTCTCCCCTCCCCTCCTCCCTCTCCTCTCCCCTCTCCCCTCCTCCCTCTCTCCCCCTCCCCCTCCCCATCCTCCCCCTCTCCTCCCTCTCCCCCTCCCCTCTCCCTCCCTCCCCCTCCTCATCCCCCCTCCCTCCCTCCTCTCTCCCCCTCCCTCCCTCTCCTCCCCCTCCCTCCCATCCCCCCTTCCCCCTCCCCATCTCCCCATCCCCTCCCCTCCCCACCCCTCCCTCCTCCCCATCTCCCCCCTCCATCTCCTCATCCCTCCCCCTCCCCCTCCCCCTCCCTCCCTCTCTCTCCTCCCCTCCCGCCTCCATCCCCCTCTCCCTCCATCCCTCTCCTCCCCACCCTCCCCCCTCCCTCCCCCTCCTCCCCCTCCCCTCCTCTCCCCCTCCCCTCCTCCCCCTCCTCCCCCCTCTCCCTCTCATCCTCCCTCCCTCCCCCCCTCCCCCTCCCCTCCCCTCCTCCCCTCCCTCCTCTCCATCCCCCTCCCTCTCCCCCCTCCTCTCCCCCTCTCCCTCCTCCCCCCTCCTCTCCCCCTCCCCATCTCCTCTCCCTCTCCTCTCCCCATCCCCTCCATCCCTCCTCCCCCCCTCTCCCCCTCCCTCCTCTCCCCTCCCCCTCCCCCCCCTCCCCTCTCCCTCTCCCCTCCTCCCCTCCTCCCTCTCCCTCCCCCCCTCCCTCCCCTCCTCCCCTCCCTCCCCCCTCCCCTCTCTCTCCTCCTCCCCCTCCCCCTCCCTCCTCTCCCCCCCCTCCTCCCTCTCCCCCTCCTCCCCCTCTCCCCATCCCTCCTCCTCCCCCTCCCTCCCCTCTCTCCCTCCCTCCTCCCTCCTCCCCCTCATCTCCCCTCCCCTCCTCCCCCCCTCCTCTCCCTCCCCCCCCTCTCCCCCTCCCTCCCCCTCCTCCCCTCCTCTCCCCTCCCTCTCCCCCTCCCCTCCTCCTCCCTCCCCTCTCCTCCTCCCTCCCTCCCCTCCCTCCCCCTCCCCCCTCCCTCATCCCTCTCCCCCCTCTCCCTCCTCCCCTCCCCCTCTCCCCTCCCTCTCCCCCTCCCTCCCCTCCCTCTCCCTCCCCTCTCCCCCTCCTCCCCTCCCCCCTCCCTCCCCCTCCTCCCCCCCTCTCCCCCTCCCTCCCCTCCCTCCCCCCCTCCTCCCCCTCCCTCTCCCCCTCCCCCCCTCCCCCTCCTCTCCCCCCTCCTCCCTCCATCCCCCCTCCTCCTCCCCCTCCTCTCCCTCCTCCCCCTCTCCCTCCCTCCTCCCCTCCCTCTCTCCCCCCCTCCCCCTCCCCTCTCCCCCCCCTCTCCCTCCTCCCTCTCTCCCCTCCTCCCTCCCCCCCCTCCTCCCCTCCCCCCTCTCCTCCCCCTCCCCTCCCCTCCTCCTCCTCCTCCCCCTCCTCCCCCCATCTCTCCCTCCCCTCCTCCCCCCCCTCCTCCCCTCCTCCCCCCCCTCCTCCCATCCCCTCTCCCTCTCCCTCCCTCCCCTCTCCCTCTCCCCTCCCCTCCCCCCCCTCCTCCTCCCCTCCTCCCTCCTCCCCTCTCCCCCCCTCCCCTCCTCCCCCCCCTCCCTCCCCCCTCCCCCTCCCTCTCTCCCCTCCCCCCCTCCCCCTCCTCCCTCCCTCCCTCCCCCCCCTCCCCCCTCCCCTCCTCCCCCTCCCTCCCTCTCCCTCCCCTCCTCCCCCCTCCCCTCCCTCCCCCCTCCTCCCCCCCCCCTCCCCCTCCCTCTCCCCCCTCCCTCTCCCTCCTCCCCTCCCCTCCCTCCTCCCTCCCCTCCCTCCCTCCCCTCCCCCTCCCTCCCCCTCCCCCCCTCCCTCTCCCTCCCCTCCCTCCTCCCCCCCCCCTCCCCCCCTCCTCTCCCCCTCCCTCTCTCCCCCCCCTCCCCCTCCCTCCTCCCCTCCCCTCCTCCCTCCCTCCCCCTCTCCTCCCCCTCCCTCCTCCCTCCCCCCTCCTCTCCTCCCCCCTCCTCCCCTCCCCTCTCCCTCCCCCTCCTCCCCCCTCCCCCCCTCTCCCTCCCCCCCTCCCCTCTCCCCCTCCTCCTCCCCCTCTCCCCCTCCCTCCCCCTCCCCCCTCCTCTCCCCTCCCCTCTCCCCCCTCCTCCCCCCTCTCCTCCCTCCCCCTCCCCTCCCTCCCCCTCCTCCCTCCCCCCCTCTCCCTCCTCTCCCCCCCTCCCTCCTCCCCCCTCCCTCCTCCCCCCCCTCCCTCCCTCTCCTCCCCTCCCTCCCCTCCTCCCTCTCCCCCTCCCCTCCCCTCCCTCCCTCCCTCTCCCCCCCTCTCCTCCTCCCCTCCTCCCTCCCCCCTCCCCTCTCCTCTCTCCTCCCCCTCCCCCCCTCCTCCCTCCCCCTCCTCTCCCTCCCCTCCTCCCCCTCTCCCCCTCCCCCTCCTCCTCCCCCTCCCTCCTCCCTCCCCCTCCTCCCTCTCCCCCCTCCCCCCTCCCCCCCTCCTCCTCCCCTCCCTCCCCTCCCTCCCCTCCCCCTCCCCTCCCCTCCTCCCCTCCCTCCTCCCTCCCCCCTCCTCCCCTCCCCCTCCCTCTCCCCCTCTCCTCCCTCCCCTCCCCCTCCTCCCTCCCCTCCTCCCTCCCCCCCCTCTCCTCCTCCCTCTCCCCTCCTCCCCTCCCTCCCCTCCCCCCTCCCTCCTCCCTCCCTCCCTCTCCCCCCCTCCCTCTCCCTCCCTCCCCCTCCCCCTCCCCTCCTCCTCTCCCCCTCCCCCTCCCCTCCCTCCCCCCCTCCCCCTCCCCCCTCCTCTCCCTCCCCTCCCCCTCCCTCCTCCTCCCCTCCCCTCCCCCCCTCTCCCCTCCTCCCTCCTCCCCTCCTCCCCCCTCCCCTCCCTCTCCCCCTCCCTCTCCTCCCCTCTCCTCCCCTCCCCCCTCCTCCCTCCCTCTCCTCCCCCCCTCTCCCCTCCCTCCCTCCCCCTCTCCCCTCCCTCCCCCCTCCCCCTCCCTCCTCCCCTCTCCTCCCCCTCCTCTCCCTCTCCTCTCCCCTCCTCCCTCCCCTCCCCCTCCCCTCCCTCTCCCCTCCCCCCCCTCTCCCCTCCTCCCTCTCCTCCCCCTCCTCCCCTCCCCTCCCTCTCCCCATCCTCCTCCCCCTCTCCTCCCCTCCCTCTCCCTCCCTCCCCCCTCCTCCCTCCCCCCCTCCTCCCTCCTCCCTCCCCCTCCCCTCCCCCCCCTCCCCTCCCCTCTCCCTCCCCCCCCCCTCCCTCCCCTCCTCCCCTCCCCCTCCTCTCCCTCCTCCCCTCCCCTCCTCCTCCCCTCTCCCCTCCCCCCTCCCTCCCCTCCCCCTCCCTCCTCTCCCCTCCTCCTCTCCCCCTCCCTCCCCTCCCCTCTCCCCCTCCTCCTCCCTCCCCCCCCTCCCTCCCCCTCCTCCCCTCCCCCCCTCCCTCCTCCCCTCCCTCTCCTCCCCTCCCTCCCCCCCTCCTCTCCCCCTCCCCCCCTCCCCTCCCTCCCCCCTCCCCTCTCCCTCCCCCCTCTCCCTCCTCCCCCCCCTCTCCCCTCCCCTCCTCTCCCTCCCCCTCCCCCCTCTCTCCCTCCCCCTCCCCTCCCTCCCCCTCCCCCACTCCTCCCTCTCCTCCCCCTCCCTCCCTCCCCCCCTCCCCTCCCTCCCCCCCTCCTCCCTCCTCCCCCCCTCCCCCTCCCCCCTCCTCTCCCTCCCTCCCCCCTCCCCTCTCCCTCCCCTCCCCCTCTCCTCCTCCCCCCTCCCCTCCCCTCCTCCCTCCCCTCCTCCCCCTCCCTCTCCCCCTCCCCCCTCATCCCCTCCCTCCTCCCCCTCCCCTCCCCCTCCCTCCCCCCTCTCCCCTCCTCCCCCCCCTCTCTCCCCCCTCCCTCCCCTCCCCTCCCTCCCCCCCTCCCCTCCTCCCTCCCCTCTCCTCCCCTCCCTCCCCCCTCCCTCCTCCCTCCCCCCTCCTCCTCCCCCTCCCCCCTCCCCTCCTCTCCCCTCCCCCCCTCCCTCCTCTCCCCCCTCCCTCCCTCTCCTCCCCCCCTCCCCCTCTCCCTCCCCTCTCCCCTCCTCCCTCTCCCCTCTCCCTCCTCTCCCTCCTCCCTCCCCTCCATCCCCCCCTCCCCCTCCTCCCTCCCTCTCCCCCCCTCCCCCTCTCCTCCCCCTCCCTCCCCTCTCTCCCCCCTCCCTCCCCTCCCCCCTCCTCTCCTCCCCCTCCCCCCCTCCCTCCCTCCTCCTCCCCTCCCCCTCCCTCTCCCTCTCCCCCCCCCCTCCTCCCCCTCCCCTCCTCCCTCTCCTCCCCCCCTCCCCCTCCCTCCCATCCCCTCCCCCTCTCCCCCCCTCCTCCCCCCTCCCCTCCTCCCCCCTCCTCCCTCTCCCCCTCCCTCCCCTCTCCCTCCTCCCCTCCTCCCCCTCCTCCCCTCCCTCCCTCCCCCTCCCTCCCTCCCCCTCCTCCCTCCTCTCCCCTCCCTCCCCTCCTCCTCCCTCCCCCTCCCCTCCCCTCCCCCTCCTCCCCCCCCTCCCCTTCCTCTCTCCCCTCCTCTCCCCTCCTCCCCCTCCCTCCTCCCTCTCCCCTCCCCCTCCCCTCCTCTCCTCCCCCCCTCCTCCCCTCCCTCCCCCCTCTCCCTCCTCCCCCCTCCCTCCCCCTCTCCCTCTCCCCCCCTCTCCCTCCCTCTCCCTCTCCTCCTCCCCCTCCTCCCTCCCCCCTCCCCCTCCTCCTCCTCCCCCTCCCTCCCTCTCTCCCCCCTCCATCCCTCTCCCCCCTCCCCCCCTCCCCCTCCTCCCCTCCTCCCTCCCTCCCCCTCTCCCTCCTCCCCCCCCTCCCTCCCTCCTCCCCCCTCCCCCTCCTCCCTCCTCCCCCCTCCCCCTCCTCCTCTCCCTCCCTCCTCCCCCTCCCCTCCCTCCCCCCCCTCCCCCTCCCCTCCTCCCTCCCCTCCTCCCCTCCCCTCCCCCTCCCTCCCCTCCTCCCTCTCCTCCCCCTCCATCTCTCCCCCTCCTCCCCCTCCCTCCCTCCTCCCCCCCCTCCTCCCCTCCCTCCCCTCCTCCCCTCCCCCTCCTCCCCTCCCTCCCCCTCTCCCCTCCCCCTCCCCCTCCTCTCCTCCCCTCCCCCCCTCTCTCCCTCTCCCCCCTCCCTCCCCCCTCTCCCCCCTCCCCCTCCCCCTCCCCTCTCCTCCCCCTCCCCCTCCCCTCCCCTCCTCCCCTCCTCTCCCCCTCCTCCCCCTCCCTCCCCCTCCCTCCCTCCCCCTCTCCCTCCCCCCCCTCCTCCCTCCCTCCTCCCCCTCCCTCCCCTCCCCTCCCCCTCCTCCCCCTCTCCCCTCCTCCCTCCCCTCCCCCCTCCCCCCCTCTCCCTCCCCTCCTCCCTCCCTCCTCCCCTCCCCCTCCTCCTCCCCCTCCCCCCCCTCCCCTCCCCTCTCCTCCCCTCCCCCCCTCCTCTCCCTCCTCCCTCCCCCTCCTCCCCTCCCCCCCATCCCCCCTCCTCCTCCCCTCCCTCCCCCCCTCCCTCTCCCCTCCCTCCTCTCCCCCCTCCCCCTCCCCCCTCCCTCCTCCCTCCTCCCCCCCCTCCCCCCCCTCCTCCCTCCCCCTCCCCCCTCCCCTCCCCCCTCCCTCCCCCCCCCCTCCCTCCTCCTCCCCCTCCCCCCCCTCTCCCCTCCTCCCTCCTCTCCCCCTCCCCCCCCCTCCCCTCCCTCCCCCCCTCCCCTCCCCTCTCCCCTCCTCCCCTCCCCTCCCTCCCCCTCCCCCTCCTCCCCCTCCCCCCCCTCCTCCCCCCCTCCCCTCCTCCTCCCTCCTCCCCCCCTCCTCCTCCCTCCCTCTCCCCTCCTCCCTCCTCCCCTCCCCTCCTCCCTCCCCCTCCCCCTCCCCCCCTCCTCCCTCCTCCTCCTCCCCTCCTCCCCCCCCCCCTCCTCCCTCCCCTCCCTCCCCCTCCTCCCCTCCCTCCCCCTCTCCCCCCTCCCCTCTCCCCCCCTCCCCTCCCCCCTCCCTCCCCATCCTCCCCCTCCCTCCCTCCCCTCCCTCCTCCCCTCTCCTCCTCCTCCCCCTCCCCTCCTCCCCCCCTCCTCCCCTCCCCCTCCCCCTCCTCCCCCTCCCCTCCCTCCCCCTCCCTCCTCCCCCCTCCCCCCCCATCTCCTCCCCTCCCTCCTCCCTCTCCCTCCCTCCCCCCTCCTCTCCCCTCCCCCCTCCCTCTCCTCCCCCTCCCTCCTCCCTCCCTCTCCCCCTCCCCCCCTCCTCCTCCTCCCCCTCCTCCCCCTCCTCCCTCCCTCCCCCTCCCCCTCCTCCCCCCCCTCCCCCCCTCTCCCTCCCCCTCTCCCCTCCTCCCTCCCCCTCCCCCCCTCCCCTCCCCCCCTCCCCTCTCCCCTCCCTCCCCTCCTCCTCTCCCCCTCCCCCTCCCCCTCACCCTCCCTCTCCCCTCCTCCCCTCCTCTCCTCCCCCTCCCTCCCTCCCCTCCCTCCTCCCTCCCTCCCCTCCTCCCTCCCCCTCCCCTCCCCCCCTCCCTCCTCCCCCCCCTCCCCCCTCCCTCCCTCCCCTCTCCCCCCTCCCCTCCTCCCCACCTCCCCCTCCCCCCCTCCCCCCCCTCCTCCCTCCCTCCTCCTCCCCCCTCCTCTCCCCCTCCCCCTCTCCCTCCCCCTCCCTCCCCTCCCCCCTCCCTCTCCCCCCCCTCTCCCCCCTCCCTCCCCTCCCCCCTCTCCCCCCTCCCCCCTCCTCTCCCCTCCCTCCTCCCTCCTCCCCCCCCTCCCCTCTCCCCCTCTCCCCTCCCCTCCCCCTCCTCTCCCCCCCTCCCCCTCCCTCCCCCCTCCCCCCTCCCCCTCCCCCCCTCCCCCTCCCCTCCCCCTCTCCTCCCCTCCCCCTCCCCCTCCTCCCCTCCCTCCCCCCCCTCCTCTCCCTCCCCCCCTCCCCCCCCTCCCCCTCCCTCCCCTCCCCCTCCTCCCTCCTCCCCTCCTCCCCCTCCCTCCCCCCTCTCCCTCCCCCCCCTCCCCTCCTCCTCCCCTCCTCCCCCCCTCCTCCCCCTCCCCTCCCCTCCCTCCCCCCTCCTCTCCTCTCCCCCCCTCCCCTCCCTCCCTCTCCCTCCTCCCCCCTCCCTCCCCCCTCCCCTCCTCCTCCCCTCCCCCTCCTCCTCCCCCCCTCCTCCCCTCCCCCCCTCCCTCCCTCCTCCCCCCCTCCCCTCTCCCCTCCTCCTCCCCTCCCCCCCCTCCCCTCCCCTCCTCCCCTCCCCCCTCCCTCACTCCCCTCCCCCTCCTCCCCCCTCCCCCTCCCCCCTCCCTCCCCTCCCCCTCCCTCCTCCCCCCTCTCCTCCCCCCTCCTCCCTCCCCCTCCCCTCCCCCCCTCCTCCTCCCCTCCCTCTCCCCCTCCCCCCTCCTCCCCTCTCCCTCCCCCTCCCTCCTCTCCCCCTCCCTCTCCCTCCTCCCCCTCCCTCTCCCCCCTCCCCCTCCCTCCTCCATCCTCCCCCCTCCTCCCCCCTCTCCCCTCCCTCTCCCTCCTCCTCCCCTCCCCTCCCTCCCCTCTCCCCTCCTCCCCCTCCCCTCCTCCCCCTCCCCCCTCCCTCCCCTCCTCTCCCCCCCCTCCCCCTCCCTCCCCCTCCTCCCCCCCTCCCCCCTCCCCTCCCCTCCCTCTCCCCCTCTCCTCCCTCCTCTCCCCTCCTCCCTCCTCTCCCCCCCCTCCCTCCCCTCCCCCTCCTCCCCCTCCTCCCCTCCTCCTCCCCTCCCCTCTCCCCCTCCTCCCTCCCTCCTCCCCCTCCCCCTCCCCTCCTCTCCCCCTCTCCTCCCCCCCCCCTCCCCCTCCCCTCCCCCCCCTCCCCTCCTCCCTCCCCCCTCCCCCTCCTCCTCTCCTCCCCTCCCCCCCCTCTCCCCCTCCCCTCCCTCCTCCCCTCCCCCCTCCCCTCATCCCCTCCTCCCCTCCCCCCTCCCTCCCCCTCTCCCCTCCCCCTCCTCCTCCCCCCTCCCCTCCTCCCTCCCCCTCCCTCCCCTCCTCCCCTCCTCCATCTCCTCCCCCTCCCCCTCCCCTCCCCTCTCCTCCCCTCCCCCTCCCCCCTCCCCTCCCCTCCCCCCTCTCCCCTCCCCCCCCTCCCTCTCCCCCCTCCTCTCCCCTCTCCCCTCCCCCCTCCTCCCCCCCTCCTCCCCCTCCCCTCCTCCCCCCTCCCCTCTCCCCTCCCTCCCCCTCCCTCCTCCCTCCCCCTCCTCCTCCCCCCCTCTCCCCTCCTCCTCCCTCCCCCCCCTCCCCTCCTCCCCCTCCCTCCCCCCTCTCCCCCCTCCCCTCCTCCCCCCTCCCCCTCCCTCCCCCCCCTCCTCCTCCCCCCCTCCCTCCCCCTCCTCCCCCCCTCCCCTCCTCCCCCCCCTCCTCCCCTCCTCCCCCTCTCCCCCTCCCTCTCCTCCCCACTCCCTCCCCTCCCCCCCTCCCCCTCCCTCCCTCCCCTCCCTCCCCCCCTCCCCCTCCCCCTCCCCCTCCCCTCCCTCCCCCCCCTCCCCCCCTCTCCTCCCCTCCCTCCTCTCCCCTCCCCTCCTCCCCCCCTCCCCTCCCCCCCCTCCCCTCTCCTCCCCTCCTCCCCCTCCTCCCCTCCCTCCCCCTCCCTCCCCTCCCTCCCCTCCTCCCCCCCCTCCCTCCCCTCCTCCCTCCCTCCCCTCCCCTCCCCCCTCCCCTCCCCCTCCCTCTCCCTCCCCCCCCTCCCCTCCTCCTCCTCTCTCCCCTCCCCTCCCCCCTCTCCCCTCCCCCTCCCTCTCCCCTCCTCCCCCTCCTCCTCCCCTCCCTCCCTCCTCCCCCCCTCCCTCCTCCCCCCCTCCCTCTCCCCCTCCCCCCTCCTCTCCCCCCTCCCCCCTCCCACTCCCTCCCCTCCCCCCCCTCCCTCCCCCCCTCCCCCTCCCCTCTCTCCCTCCCCCCTCCCCTCCCCCCTCCCCCCCGCCTCCCCCCTCCCTCCTCCTCCCCTCTCCCCCCTCTCCCCCTCCCCTCCCCCCTCCTCCCTCCCCCTCCCCCTCTCCCCTCCCTCCCCTCCCCCCTCCCCCTCCCCTCCCCCCCCTCCTCCTCCTCCCTCCCCCCTCCCCCCTCCCCCCCCTCCTCCCCCCCCTCTCCCCCCCTCCCCCCTCTCCCCTCTCCCCCCTCCTCTCCCCCCTCCTCCCCCCTCCCCCCCCTCCCCTCCCCTCTCCCCCTCCCCTCCTCCCCTCCCTCCTCTCCCCTCCCCATCCTCCTCCCCCTCTCCCTCCCCCTCCCCTCCCTCCTCCCCCCTCCTCCCTCCCCCCCTCTCCTCCCCTCCCCTCCCCCCTCCCCTCCCTCCCCCCCATCCCCCCTCCCCCCATCCTCCCCCCCTCCTCCCCCCTCCCTCCCCCTCCCCCCTCCCGCTCTCCTCCCCTCTCCCCTCCTCCCTCCCCCCCTCCCCATCCCCCCCTCTCTCCCCCCCCTCTCCCCTCCCCCCTCCCCCCTCCCTCCTCCCCTCCTCCCCTCCCCCTCCCTCCCTCCCCTCCCTCCATCTCCCTCCCTCCTCCCCACCCTCCTCCCTCTCCCTCCCCCTCCCCCCTCCTCCCCCCTCTCCCTCCCCCCCTCTCCTCCCCCTCCCTCTCCCCTCCTCCCCCCCCCCTCCCTCTCCCCCCTCCTCCCTCCTCTCCTCCCCCCCTCCTCCCCCTCCCCTCCCCCTCCCTCCCTCCTCCTCTCCACCCTCCCCCTCCCCTCCCCTCACTCCCCCCCTCCTCCCCCCTCTCACCCTCCTCCCTCCTCCCCTCCCCCCCCTCTCCTCCATCCCCCCCCTCCCTCTCCCTCTCCTCCTCCGCCTCCTCCCCTCTCCCCCTCCCCTCCCCTCCCTCCTCTCCTCCCTCTCCCCCTCCCCCTCCCCCCCTCCTCCCCCTCCCCCTCTCCCTCCCCTCCCTCCCTCCCCTCCCCCTCCCCCCCTCCCCTCCCCTCCCCTCCCCCCCCCCTCCCCCCCCCCTCCCTCCCTCCCTCCTCCCCCCTCCCTCCATCCCTCCCCCTCCTCCCTCCCCTCCTCCCATCCCCCTCCTCCCCTCCCCCCCTCACTCCCCCTCCCTCCCCCCCTCCTCCCCCTCCCCCCCCCCCCCTCTCTCCCTCCCTCCCCCTCCCTCCCCCTCCCCCTCTCCCTCATCCTCCCCTCCCTCCCCCCCTCCCCCCCCTCCTCCTCTCTCCCTCCCCTCCACCCTCCTCCCTCTCCCCTCCCTCCCCCTCCATCCCCCTCCTCTCCCATCCTCTCCCCCTCCCTCCCCCTCCCTCCCCCCTCCTCCTCCTCCCCCTCCTCTCTCCCCTCCCCTCCCTCTCCCTCCCCCATCTCTCCTCTCTCCCCTCTCTCCTCCCCCTCCCTCCTCTCCCTCCCTCCCTCCATCTCCCCTCTCCTCTCTCTCCCCCTCCCCCACCCCCCTCCCCTCCCCCTCCCCTCCTCCTCCCCTCCCCCTCCCCCCTCTCCCCCTCCCCCACCCCTCCCTCCCTCCCCCCCTCCTCCCCTCTCCTCCTCTCCCCCCTCGCTCCTCTCCTCTCTCTCCCTCGCCATCTCTCCCTCTGCTCTCCTCTCTCCCCTCTCCCCCTCCTACCTCCCTCCGCATCTCTCCCCCGTCCCCCTCTCCCCCACTCTCCCCTCTCTCTCCCTCCTCCTCATCTCCTCTCTCCTCCCTCCCTCTCGCCACTCCCCTCCCCTCCACATCCGCTCTCTCCTCTCCCTCCCGCCCCTCCCCTCTCTCTCCTCCCATCTCTCTCTCTCACTCCTCCTTCCCTCTCTCCTCTCCCTCCCTATCCCGTCGTCTCGCTCCCTTCTCCTCCCATCCCTCTCCACATCTTCTCCCCCTCCATCCCTCTCCCCATCCCACCCTCTCCTCCACTCCGCGCTCATCTGCCCTCTCGACGCGCGCTCTCCGCCCGTCTGTTTCGTACCTCGCTCGTCTCGTCTCGCGTCCACCTCCACCTCTCTCCTCACCATCTACATACTACGCTCACTCTCACACGCTCCTGTCACTCAGCCGCTACGTTCACGTCTCCCCCTGCTCCCCTCCGCCCCGCTCGCCACGCCGCCCCTCCTTCGCTCCCGCGCACCTTCCCCAGTCTTACCATCGCTCATCACTGCCCATGCAGTCACGCTCTCCCCCTACTGCGCCCTCTCCTCCTCTCTCGCTCGCCTTCTCCTCCCGTCTCCTCCCACCCACTCATCTCGTCCATCATGCTCACCTCACGCGCACATATCACTCGTATTCCCCACCAATCCACTCACACCATCATCACACACAATCTTCCGTACTCTGTCTCGTCCCCTCTCCGTACCGCCCATTCCCCACCCCGCCTCCGCGCCTCATCCCCCTCTCACGCCTCCACCCCTGATCTGCAGCCCTCCTCCCCCTCGTCTCCCCCTTCCCCTCCTCCCCCCCCCCCTCTCCTCTCCCCCTCTTCCCCCTCCTCTCCCCCCTTCTCCCACTCCTCCCCCTCCCTCCCCTCCTCCCCCCCTCCCCCCCTCTCCCCCCCCCCCCCCTTCCCCACTTCCCCGCCTCCCTCCCCCCCTCCCCTCCCCCCTCTCCCTCCTCTCCCCCCCCCTCTTCTCCCCCCTCCCCCTCTCTCCTTCCTCTCCCCTCCCTCCCCCCCCCTCCCTCTCCCCTCCCCTCCTCCTCTCTCCTTCCTCCCCTCTCCCCCCTTCCCCTCTCCCTCCCCCCCCCTCTTCCATCTTCCTCCTCTCCCCCCCCCTCCCCCCCTCCCCTCCCTCCCTCTCCTCTCCCTCCCCCTCTCCCCCCTCCTTCCCTCCTCCCCCCCCACCCCTCCCCTTCCCCTCTCCCCCCCTCCCCTCTCCCTCCCTCCCCCCCCCCCCTCTCCCTCTCCTCTCCCCCTTCCCCCCCCCCCCTCCTCTCCCTCCCCTCCCCTCCCCTCTTCCCCCTCCCCCTCTCCCCTCTCCCTCTCTCCCCCCCCTCCCCCTCCCCCCCCTCCTCCCCCCCTCCCCCCTCTCCCTCCTCCCTTCTCTCTTCCCCCCCTCCGCCCTCCCCTCCCCCCCCCTCCTCTCCTCCCCTCCCCCCCCTCCCCCCTCCTCCCTCTCCCCCGCCCTCTCCCCCACCCCTCCCCCTCCCCACCCCCTCCTCTCCCCTCCCTCCCATCTCCCTCTCCACCCCCCTCCCCTCATCCCCTACCCTCCCCCTCCCTCCTCCCCCTCCCCTCCCCCCTCCCCCCCTCTCTCTCCTCTCCCTCTCCCCCTCCTCCCTCCCCCTCCCTCCCCCCTCCCCCCCTCCCCCCCTCCCCCCCTCCCCTCCCTCCCCCCCTCCCCCTCCCCCCTCCCCCCCTCCCCCCTCCCCCCCCTCCCTCCTCCCCTCCCCCTCTCTCTCCCTCCCCCTCCCCCCCCCCTCCCCCCCCTCCTCTCCCCCCTCCCCCCTCCCTCTCCCCCTCCCCCCCCTCCCCTCCCCTCTCCCCCTCTCCTCCCTCTCCCCCCTCTCCCCTCCCCCCCCTCTCCCCCCCTCCTCCCTCCCTCCCCCTCCCCCCCTCCCCCCCCTCCCCTCCCCCCCTCTCCCCTCCTCTCCCCCCCTCTCCCCCCCCTCCCCTCCCCCTCCCTCCCCCCTCCCCCCTCCCCTCCCCCTCTCCCTCCCTCCCCCCTCCCCCTCCCCCCCCTCCCCCCCTCCCTCCTCCCCCTCCCCCCTCCCTCCCCCCTCCCCCCTCCTCCCTCCCCTCTCCCCCCCCCCTCCCCTCCCCTCCCCCCTCCCCCTCCCCCCTCCTCCCCCTCCCCCCCCCTCCCCTCCCCCCCCTCCCCTCCTCCCTCCTCCCCCCCCTCCTCCCTCCCCCCCTCTCCCCCTCCCCCCTCCCCCTCCCCTCCTCCCCCCCCTCTCCCCCTCCCCCCCCCTCCCCCCCCTCCCCTCCCCCTCCCCTCCCCCCCCCCTCCCCCCTCCTCCCTCTCCCCTCCCTCCTCCCCTCCCCCCTCCCCCCCTCCCCCCCTCCTCCCCCACCCCTCCCCCCCCTCCCCTCCCCCCCTCCCCCTCCCCCCTCCCCTCCCCTCCCCCTCTCCCCCCCTCCCTCCCTCCCCCCCTCCCCTCCCCCCTCCCCTCCTCCCCCTCCCCCCCCCCTCCTCCCCCCCTCCTCCCCCTCCCCCTCCCCCTCCCCTCCCCCCTCCCCCTCTCCCCCTCCCCCCCCTCCTCCCCCTCCCCCTCCTCCCCCCCCTCCCCCTCCTCCCCCCTCCCCCTCCCCTCCCCTCCCCTCCCCCTCCCCCCCTCCCCTCCCTCCCCCCTCCCTCCCCCTCCCCCCCTCCCCCCCCTCCCCCCCCTCCCTCCCCCCCCCCTCCCTCTCCCCCCCTCCCCCCCCTCCCCCCTCCCCCCCTCCCTCTCCCCTCCCCCCCCCCTCCTCCCCCCTCCCCTCCCCCTCTCCCCCCCTCCCCCCCTCCCCCCTCCCCCCCCCTCTCCTCCCCCCTCTCCCCCCCTCCCCCCCTCCTCCCCCCCTCCTCTCCCCTCCCCCCCTCCCCCTCCCCCCCCTCCCCTCCCCTCCTCCCCCTCCCCTCCTCCCCCCCTCCCCCCCTCCCCCTCCCTCCTCCCTCCCCCCTCCCTCCCCCTCCCCCCCTCCTCCCCTCTCCTCCCCCCCTCCCCCTCCCCTCCCCCTCTCCCCCCCTCTCCCCCTCCCCCCTCCCCTCCCCCCCCTCCTCCTCCCCCTCCCCCCCTCCCTCCCCCCCTCCCCCCCCTCCCCCCTCCCCCTCCCCTCCCCTCTCCCCCCTCTCCCCCCCCTCTCCCTCCCCCTCCCTCTCCTCCCCCCCTCTCCCCTCCTCCCCCCCCTCCCCCCCCTCCCCTCCTCCTCATCCCCTCCCCCTCCCCTCCCCCTCCCTCTCCCCCCCCTCCCTCCCCCCCCTCCTCCCCTCCTCCCCCCCTCCCTCCCCCCCCCCTCTCCCCCCTCCCCTCCCTCCCCCCCCTCCCCCCTCCCCCCTCCCTCCCTCCCCTCCCCCCTCCTCCCCTCTCCCCCCCCTCCCCTCCCCTCTCCCCCCCCCCTCCTCCCCTCCTCCCCTCCCCCCCCTCCCCTCCTCTCCCCTCCTCCCCCCCCCCTCCCCCCTCCCTCCCCCTCCCTCTCCCCCTCCCCCCCTCCCTCCCCCCCCTCCCCCCCTCCCCCTCCCCCCCCTCCCCTCCCTCCCCTCTCCCCCCCCCCTCCTCCCCCCCCCCTCCCCCCCCCCTCCTCCCCCCTCCCTCCCCCCCTCCCCCCTCCCTCCCCCCCCCCTCCCTCCCCCTCCCCCTCCCTCCCCTCCTCCCTCCCCCCTCCCCCCCCTCCCTCCCCCCCTCCCCCCCCTCTCCCCCCCTCCTCCCCCCCTCCCTCTCCCCCCCTCCTCCCCCCTCCCCCCCTCCCTCCTCCCCTCCTCCCCTCCCCCCTCATCCTCTCCCCCCCCCCTCCCCCCCTCCCCCTCCCCCCCCCCTCCCTCCTCCCCCCCTCCCCCCCCTCTCCCCCCTCCCCCCCTCCCTCCTCCCCCCCCTCCCTCCCCCCTCCCCTCCCCCTCCCCCTCCCTCCTCCCCTCCTCCCCCCCCCCTCCCTCCCCCCTCCCCTCCCCCCTCCTCCCCCCTCCCCCTCCCCCCCTCCCTCCCCCCCCCCTCCCTCCCCCCCCCCTCCTCCCCCCCCCCTCCTCCCCCCATCCCCCCCCTCCCCCCTCCCCTCCCCCCTCCCCCCCTCCCCCCTCCCCCCCTCCCCCTCCCCCTCCCTCCCTCCTCCTCTCCCCCCCTCCCTCCCCCCCTCCCCCCCCTCCCCCCCCCCTCCCCCCTCCCCTCTCCTCCCTCCCCCCCCTCCCCCCTCCCCTCCCCCCTCCCCCCCTCCCCTCCTCCCCCTCCCCCTCCCTCCCCCCCCCCTCCCCCCTCCTCCCCCCCCCCTCCCCCCCCTCCCCCCCTCTCCCCTCCCCCCCCTCCCTCCTCCCCTCCCCCCTCCCCCTCCCTCCCCTCCCTCCCCCTCCCCCCCTCCCTCCCCCTCCTCTCCCCCCCCCCTCCCCCCTCCCTCCCCTCCTCCCCCCCTCCCTCCCCTCCCCCCCTCCTCCCCTCCCCCCCCCCTCCCCCTCCCCCCCCCCTCCCCCTCCCCCTCCCCCCCTCCCCTCCCCCCCCTCCCCTCCCTCCCCCTCCCCCCTCCCCCCCCCCTCCCCCTCCCCCCCCTCTCCCCTCCCCCTCCCCTCCCCCCCCTCCCTCCCCCCTCTCCCCCTCCTCCCCCCCTCCCCCCCCCCTCCCCTCCCTCCCCTCTCCTCCTCCCCCCTCCTCCCCCCCCCCTCCCCCCCCCCTCCCTCCCCCCCCTCCCTCCCCTCCCCCCCCCCTCCCCCCTCCTCCCCTCCCCCCCTCCTCCCCTCCCCCCCTCCCCCCCCTCCCCCTCCCTCCCCCCCTCCCCCCTCCCCTCCCTCCCCTCCTCCCCCCTCCCCCCCCTCCCCCCCCTCCCCCCCTCCCCCTCCTCCCTCCCCCCCCCCTCCCCCTCCCCTCCCTCCCCCCCCTCCCCCTCCCCCCCCCTCCCCTCCCCCCCCCTCCTCCCCCCTCCCTCCCCCCCCTCCCCCTCCCCCTCCCCTCCCCTCCCCCCCCTCCCTCCCCCTCCCCCCCCTCCCCCCCCTCCCCCCTCTCCCCCCCCCTCCTCCCCCTCCCCCCCCTCCCCTCCCCCCCCTCCCCCCTCCCCCTCCCTCCCCCCCCTCCCCCTCCTCCCCCCCTCCCTCCCCTCTCCCCCTCCCCTCCCCCTCCCCCTCCCCTCCCTCCCCCCCTCCTCCTCCCCTCCCCCCCCCCTCCCCCTCCCCCCCCCCTCCCTCCCCCCCTCTCCCCCCCCTCCTCCCTCCCCCCCTCTCCCCCCTCCCCTCCCCCTCCCCCCCTCTCCCCCTCTCCCCCCCCTCCCCCCCCTCCCCCTCCCCCCCCTCCCCCTCCCCTCCTCCCCCCCCCCTCCCTCCCCCCTCCCCCTCCCTCCCCCTCCCCCCCTCCCTCCCCTCCCCCCCCTCCCCCCCCCTCCCCTCCCCCTCCCCTCCCTCTCCCCCCTCCTCCCCTCCCCTCCCCCCCCTCCCCCCCCTCCCTCCCCCTCCCCCCCCCCTCCCCTCCCCCTCCTCCCCCCCCTCCCCTCCCTCCCCCCCCTCCCCCCCCTCCTCTCCCCCCTCCCCCCCTCCCCCTCCCCCCTCCCTCTCCCCCTCCCCTCCCTCCCCTCTCCCCCTCCCCCCTCCCCCCCTCCCCCTCCCCCCTCCCTCCCCCTCCCCCCCCTCCCCCTCCTCCCCCTCCCCCCCTCCTCCTCCCCCCCTCCCCTCCTCCCCCCCCCCTCCCCCTCTCCTCCCCCCCTCCCCCCCTCCCCCCTCCCCCCCCTCCCCCCCCCTCCCCCCCTCCTCTCCCCCTCTCCCTCCCCCTCCCCTCCCCCCCCCCTCTCCCCTCCCCCCCCTCCCCTCCCCCCCCCCTCCTCCCCCCCTCCTCCCCCCCCTCCCCTCCCCCCTCCCCCCTCCCTCCCCCCCTCCCCCCTCCCCCTCCCCCCCCCTCCCCCCTCCCCCCCCCTCCCCTCCCCCCCCCTCCCTCCCCCCTCTCCCCTCCCTCCCCCCCCCCTCCCCCCCCCCTCCTCTCCCTCCCCCTCCCCTCCTCCTCCCTCCCCTCCCCCTCCCCCCTCTCCCTCTCCCCTCCCCCCCCCCTCCCTCCCCCCCCCTCCCCTCCCCCCCTCCCCTCCCCCCTCCTCCCCCCCCTCCCCCCCCCCTCCCCTCTCCCCCTCCCTCTCCCCCCCTCCCCTCCCCCCCTCCCCCCCCTCCCCCCCCTCCCCCTCCTCCCCCCTCTCCCCCCCCTCCCCTCCCCCCCTCCCCCTCCCCCCCTCCTCCCCCTCCCTCCCCTCCCCCCTCCCCCTCCCCCCCCCCTCCCCCCTCCCTCCCCTCCCCTCCTCCCTCCCCCTCTCCCCTCCCCCCCTCCCCCCCCCCTCCCCTCCCTCCCCCCCCTCCCCTCCCCCCTCCTCCCCCCCCCCTCCCCTCCCCCCCTCCCTCCTCCTCCCTCCCCCCCCTCCTCCCTCCCCCCCCCTCCCCCCCCTCCCCCTCCTCCCTCCCCCCCCTCCCTCCCCCCCCCCTCCCCCCCTCCCCCCTCCCCTCCCCCCTCCCCTCCCCCCCCCCTCCCCCCTCCCTCCTCCCCCCTCCCCCCCTCCCCCCCTCCCCCCCTCCCCCCCTCCCCTCTCCCCCCCCTCTCCCTCCCCCCCCCCTCCCCTCCCTCCCCCCCTCCCCTCCCCTCCCCCCTCCCCTCTCCCTCCCCCTCCCCCCCCTCCCCCTCCCCCCCCTCCCCCCCTCCTCCCCCCCTCCCTCCCCCTCCCCCCCTCCCCCCTCCCCCCCTCCCCTCCCTCCCCCCCCTCCTCCCTCCCCCCCTCCCCCCTCCCCTCCCCCCCCTCCCCTCCCTCCTCCCCCCCTCTCCCCCTCCTCCCCCCCCCCTCCTCCCCCCTCCCCCCTCCCCTCCCCCCCCTCCCCCCCTCCCCCCCCTCCCTCCCCTCCCTCCCCTCCCCCCCCCCTCCTCCCTCCCCCTCCCTCCCCCCCTCCCTCCCCCCCTCCCCCCCCTCCCCCTCCCCCCCTCCCTCCCCCCCCTCCTCCCCCCTCCCCCCCCTCCCCCCCCTCCCCCCCTCCTCCCCTCCCCCTCCCCCCCTCCCCTCCCCCCCCTCCCCCCCTCCTCCCCCCTCCCCCCTCCCCCCCCTCCCCCCCTCCCCTCTCCTCCCCCCTCCCCCCCTCCTCCCTCCCCTCCCCCCTCCCCCCTCTCCCCCCCCTCCTCCCCCTCCCTCCCCCCCCCCTCCCCCCCCTCCCCCCCCTCCCCCCTCCCTCCTCCCCCTCCCCCCCCCCTCCTCCCCCTCCCCCTCCCTCCCCCCCCTCCTCCCCTCCCCCCTCCCCCCCCTCCCCCCCCTCCCTCCCCTCCCCCCTCCTCCCTCCCCTCCTCCCTCCCCCCCCTCCCTCCCCCCCCCTCCCCTCCCCCCCCTCCCCCTCCCCCCCCCCTCCCCCCTCTCCCCTCCCCCCCTCCCCTCCTCCCCCTCCCCCCTCCCTCCCCTCCCCCCCCCTCCCCCTCCTCCCCCCCCTCTCCCTCCCCCCCCTCCCCCCCCTCCCTCCCCCCCCCTCCCCCCCCCTCCCTCCCTCCCCCCTCTCCCCCCTCTCCCTCCCCCTCCTCCCCCCTCCCCTCCCCCCCCTCCCCCTCTCCCCCCCTCCCTCCCTCCCCCTCCTCCCCCCCCTCCCTCCCCCCCCTCCCCCTCCCTCCCCCCCCTCCTCCCTCCCCCCCCTCCCCCCTCCCCCCTCCCCCCCTCTCCCCCCCTCCTCCCCCTCCCCTCCCCCCTCCCCCTCCCCTCCCCCCCTCCCCCCCCTCCTCCCCCCTCCCCCCCCCCTCCTCCCTCTCCCCTCCCCTCCCTCCCCTCCCTCCCCCCCCCCTCCCTCCCCCCCCTCCCCCTCCCCTCCCCCCCCCCTCCCCTCCCCCTCCCCCTCCCCCCCTCCTCCCTCCCCCCCCCCTCCTCCCCCCTCCCCTCCTCCCCCTCCCCCCTCCCCCTCCTCCCTCCCCCCCCTCCCCCTCCCCCCCCCCTCTCCCCTCCTCCCTCCCCCTCCCCCCCTCCCCCTCCCCCCCCCCTCCCCCCCTCCCTCTCCCCCTCCCCCCCCCCTCCCCCTCCCCCCCCTCCCCCCCCCTCCCTCCCCCTCCCCCCCTCCCCTCCCCCCCTCCTCCCTCCCCCCCCTCTCCCCCTCTCCTCCCCCCTCCCCCCCTCCCCCCCTCCCTCCTCCCCCTCCCCTCCCCCCCCTCCCTCCCCCTCCCTCCCCCCCCCTCCCCCCCCTCTCCCCCCCCTCCCCTCCCCCTCCCCCTCCCCCCTCCCCCTCCCCCCCCTCCCTCCCCCTCCCCCTCCCTCCCCCCCTCCCCCTCCCTCCCTCCCCCTCCCCCCTCCCCCTCCCCCCTCCCTCCCCCCCCTCCCTCCCCCCTCCCCTCCCCCCTCCTCCCCCCCCTCCCTCCCCTCCCTCCCCTCCCCTCCCTCCCCCCCTCCCCTCCCCTCCCCCCCCTCCCTCCCCTCCTCCCCCCCCTCCCCCTCCCCTCCCTCCCCCCTCCCTCCCCCCCCTCCTCCCCCCCTCCCTCCCCCTCCCCTCCCCCTCTCCCCCCCCTCCCCCCCTCCCTCCCCCCCCCTCCCCCCTCCCTCCCCCCCCCTCCCTCTCCCCTCCCCCCCTCTCCCCTCCCTCCCTCCCCCCCCTCCTCCCCTCCCTCCCCCTCCCTCCCCCCCTCCCCCCCTCCCCCTCCTCCCTCCCTCCCTCCCCTCCTCTCCCCCCCCTCCCCCTCCCCCCCTCCCCCCTCCCCCCTCCCCTCCCCCCCTCCCTCCCCCCCTCCCCCTCCCCTCCCCCCCTCCCCCCCCCCTCCTCCCCCTCCCCTCCCCCCCCCCTCCTCCCCCCTCCCCTCCCTCCCCCCCCTCCCCCTCTCCCCCCCTCCCTCCCCCCCTCCCCCTCCCCCCCCCCTCCCCCCCTCCTCCTCCCCTCCCCTCCCCCCCTCCCCCTCCCCTCCCCCCCCCCTCCTCCCCTCCCTCCTCCCCCCCTCCCCCCTCCTCCCCCTCCCCCCCCTCCTCCCCCCCCTCCCTCCTCCCTCCCCCCCTCCCCCCTCCCTCCCCCCCCTCCCCCCCCCTCCTCCCCCCCTCCCCCCTCCCCCCCCTCCCCCCTCTCCCCTCCCTCCCTCTCCCCCCCTCCCCCCCCCCTCCCCCCTCCCCCTCCCCCCCTCTCCCTCCCTCCCCTCCTCCCTCCCCCTCCCCCCCCCCTCCCCCCCCCCTCCCCCCTCCTCCCCCTCCCCCCCCTCTCCCTCTCCCCCCCTCCTCCCCCCCCTCCCCCCCCTCCCCCTCCCCCTCCCCCCTCCCCCCCCTCCCTCCTCCCCCTCTCCCCTCTCCCTCCCCCCTCCTCCCCCCCTCCCCCCTCCCCCCTCCCCCCCCTCCCCCTCCCCTCCTCCTCCCTCCCTCCTCCCCCCCCTCCCCTCCCCCCCTCCCCTCCTCCCCTCCCCCTCCCCTCCCCTCCTCCTCTCCCCCTCCCTCCCCCTCCCCCCCCCTCCTCCCCCCCCCCTCCCCCTCCTCCCTCCCTCCCCCCTCCCCTCCCCCCTCCCTCCTCCCCCCTCCCCTCCCCCCCTCCCTCCCCCCTCCCCTCCCCTCCCTCCCCCCCCTCATCCCCCTCCCCCCCTCCCCCCTCCCCCTCCCCCCCCTCCCCTCCCCCCTCCTCCCCCCCCCCTCCCTCCCCCTCCCCCCCCCCTCCCCCCCCTCCCCTCCCTCCCCCTCCCCCCTCCTCTCCCCCCTCCTCCCCCCCTCCCCCCCCTCCCCCTCCTCCTCTCCCCCCTCCCCTCCCTCCCCCTCTCCCCCCCTCCCCCCCCTCCCCCCCCTCCCCCCCCTCCCCCCTCCCCCTCCCCCCTCCCCCTCCTCTCCCCTCCCCCCCCTCTCCCCCCTCCCCCCCTCCCCTCCCCCCCCTCCCTCCTCCCCCTCCCCCCCCCCTCCCCCTCTCCCCTCCTCCCCCCCCTCCCTCCTCCCCCTCCCCTCCCCCCCCCTCCCCCCTCCCCCCCCTCCCCCCCCTCCCTCTCCCTCTCCCCTCCCCCTCCCCCCCTCCCCCCCTCCCCTCTCCTCCCCCTCCCCCCCCTCTCCCCCCCTCTCCCCTCCCCCTCCCCCTCCCCCTCCCTCCCCCTCCCCCCCTCCCCCCCTCTCTCCCCCTCCCCCCCCCCTCCCCCTCCCCTCCCCTCTCTCCTCCCTCCCCTCCCCCTCCCCTCCCCCTCCTCCCTCCCTCCCCCCCCTCCCCTCCCCCCCTCCCCCTCCCCCCCCCTCTCCCCCCCTCTCCCCCCCCTCCCCCTCCCCCCCCTCCTCCCCTCCCCCTCCCTCTCTCTCCCCCTCTCCCTCCCCCTCCCCTCCCCTCCTCCCCCCCCTCTCCCCTCCCCTCCCTCCCCCTCCTCCCTCCCCCCTCCCCCCTCCCCCCCCCCTCCCCTCCCTCTCCCCCCCTCCTCCCTCCCCCCTCCCCCCTCCCTCCTCCCCCCCTCCCCTCCCCCTCCCCCCTCCCTCCCCCGCTCTCTCTCCCCCCCCTCCCCCCTCCCCTCCCTCCCCTCCCCCCTCCCCTCCCCCTCCCCCCTCCTCCCCCCCTCCCCCTCCCTCCCCCCCCCCTCCTCCCCTCCCTCCCCCCCCTCCCCTCCCCCTCCCCCCCTCCATCCCCTCCCTCCCCCCCCCCTCCCTCCCCCCCCTCTCCCCCTCCCCCCCCCCTCCCCCTCCCTCCCCTCCTCCCCCCCTCCCCTCCCTCCCTCCTCCCCCCCTCTCCCCCCTCCCCCTCCCTCCCCCCCTCCTCTCCCCTCCCCCCCTCCTCCCCTCCCCCCCCTCCTCCCCTCCCCCTCCTCTCCTCCCCCCCTCCCCCCTCTCCCCCCCCTCCCTCCCTCCCCCCCCTCCCCCCTCCCCCCCCTCCCCCCCTCCTCCCCCTCTCCTCCCCTCTCCCTCCCTCTCCCCTCCTCCCCCCCCTCCCCCCCTCCCCTCCCCCTCCCCCCCCTCCCCCCTCCCTCCTCCCCCTCCCCCCCCTCCTCCCTCCCCCCCTCCCCCCCCTCCCCCCTCCCTCCCCCCCCCCTCTCTCTCCCCCCCTCCCCCCCCTCCCCCCTCCCCTCCCCTCCCCCTCCCTCCCCTCCCCCTCCCCTCCCCTCCCTCCCCCCTCCCCCCCTCCCCCTCCCTCCCCTCCCCCCCTCCCTCCTCCCCCCCGCCCCCCCCTCCTCCCCCTCTCCCCCTCCCCCCTCCCCCTCCCCCCCTCTCCCTCCCCCCCTCCCCCTCCCCCCTTCTCCCCCCTCTCTCCCTCCTCCCTCCCCCCCTCCCCTCCCCCTCCCCCCCCTCCCTCCTCCCCTCCCCCTCCCTCCCCTCTCTCCCTCTCTCCCCCCCTCACCCTCCCCCCCCTCCCTCCCTCCCCCCTCCCCTCCTCCCTCCCCCCCTCTCCCCTCCTCCCTCCTCCCCCCTCCCCTCCCCTCCCCCTCCCCCCTCCCTCCTCCCCGCCCCTCTCCTCTCTCTCCCCTCTCCCTCCCCCCCCTCTCCCCCCTCCTCTCCCCCTCCCTCCCCCCTCCTCCCCTCCCCCTCCCTCCCCCCTCCCCTCCTCTCCCCCCTCTCCCCCCTCCCCTCCCCCCTCTCCCCCCCTCTCCCTCCCCCTCCCCCTCCCCCCCCTCCCTCTCCCCCCTCTCCCTCCCCCCACCCCTCTCCCCTCCCCCCCCCCTCTCCCTCCCCCCCTCCCCTCCTCCCCCCTCTCCCTCCCTCCCCCCTCCCCCCCCTCCTCCCTCCCTCTCCTCCCTCCCCCCCTCCCTCCCGCCCCTCTCCCCCCCTCCCTCTCTCTCCCCCCCCTCCCCTCACCCCCCTCCCCCCTCCTCCCTCCCCCCCCTCCCTCCCCTCCCCCCCCCTCCTCTCCCTCCTCCTCCCCCCTCCTCCCCTCCCTCCCCCCCTCCCTCCCCCTCCCTCCCTCTCCCCGCCCTCTCCCCCCCCTCTCCTCCCCTCCCCCCCTCCCCCTCCCTCCCCCCCGCCCCCCCCTCCCCTCCCCCTCCCCCCCTCCCTCCCTCTCCCCTCTCCCCTCCCCCCCCTCCCCCCTCCCTCTCCCCCCCCTCCCCCTCCCTCCCCTCCCTCCCCTCCCCTCCTCCCCTCCCCCCTCCCCCTCCTCTCCCTCCCCTCCCCCCACCTCTCCCCCTCCTCCCTCCTCCCCCTCCCCCGCCCCTCCCCTCCCTCCCCCCCTCTCCCCCCCTCCCTCCTCCCCCCTCCCTCCCCCCCCTCCTCCCCTCCCCTCCCCTCCCCCCTCCCCTCCTCCCTCCCCCCCTCCTCCCCTCCCCCCCTCCCCCTCCCCCCCCTCCCCCCCTCCCCCTCTCCCCCCCCCCTCCCCTCCCTCCTCTCCCCCTCCCCCCCCTCCCTCCCCCTCTCCTCTCCCCCCCCTCCCCCTCCCTCCCCCCTCCCCTCCCCTCTCCCTCCCCCTCCTCCCCCCCTCCCCCTCCCTCCTCCCCCCCCCCTCCCCCCCCTCCCCCTCCCCCCCTCCCCCCCTCCCCTCCCCCTCTCCCCCTCCCCCTCTCCCCTCCCTCCCCCTCCTCCCCCCTCCCCCCCTCCCCCCCTCCCTCTCCCCCCCTCCCCCCCCCTCTCCCTCCCCCCCTCCCCCCCCCTCCCTCTCCCTCCCCCCTCCCCCCCCTCCCTCCTCCCCTCCCCCCCTCCCCCCCTCCTCCCCCCTCCCCCCCCCCTCCCCCCCCTCCCCCCTCCCCCCTCTCCTCCCCCCCCTCCCTCCCCCCCCCCTCCCCCCCCCTCCCCCCTCCTCCCCCCCTCCCTCCCCCACCTCCCCCCCTCCTCCCCCTCCCCTCCCCTCCCCCCTCGCCCTCCCCCCCTCCCCTCCCCCTCCTCCTCCCCCCCCTCCCCTCCCCCTCCCCTCCCCTCCCCCCCCTCCCCCTCCTCCTCCCCCCTCCCCTCCCCTCCTCCCCCCCCCTCCCCTCCCCCCCCTCTCCCTCCCCCTCCCTCCCCCCCTCCCCTCCCCCACTCCCCCCCTCCCTCCCCTCTCCTCCCCCCCCCCTCTCCCCCTCCTCCCTCCCCTCCCCCCCTCCCCCTCCCCTCCCCCTCCTCTCCCCCTCCCCCCCCTCCCCTCCCCCCTCCCTCCTCCCCCCCCTCCCTCCCCCTCCATCCCCTCCACTCCCCCCTCTCCCTCCCCCCTCCCCCCCCCCTCTCCCCCCTCCCTCTCCCCCTCCCCCCTCCCTCCCCTCCCTCATCTCCCCCCTCCCTCCCCCCCCTCCCCCCTCCCCCCCCTCCTCCCCCTCCCCCTCCCTCTCTCTCCCCCTCCCTCTCCTCCCCCTCCCTCTCCCCCCCCTCCCCCCTCCTCCCTCCCCCCCTCTCCCCTCCCCTCTCCCCCCTCCTCCCCTCCCCTCCCTCCCCTCCCTCCCTCCTCCCCCCCTCTCCTCCCCTCTCCCTCCCCTCCCCCTCTCTCCCCTCCCCCCCCACTCCCTCCCCTCCCCCCCCCTCCCCCCTCTCTCCTCCCCCCTCCCTCCCCCCCATCCCCCTCCCTCCCCCCCCTCCCACTCCTCCCTCCCCTCCCTCCCCCCCTCCCCCCCCTCCTCCCCCTCCCTCCCCCCCTCTCCTCCCTCCCCCTCCTCCTCCCCCCCCACCCCTCCCTCCCCCCCCTCTCCCCCCTCCCCCTCCCCCCCTCCTCCCTCCCCCTCCCCCTCCGCCCTCCCCCCTCCCCATCCCCCCCCTCCCCCCCTCCTCCCCCGCCCCTCCACTCCCCCCTCCCCTCCCCTCCCCCCCCTCCCCTCCCCTCCCTCCCCCCTCCTCCCTCTCCTCCCTCCCCTCCGCCCCTCCCCCTCCCCCTCCCCT
The DNA here is from genome assembly GCA_038501795.1 of Pseudopleuronectes americanus. Taxonomy (NCBI): domain Eukaryota; kingdom Metazoa; phylum Chordata; class Actinopteri; order Pleuronectiformes; family Pleuronectidae; genus Pseudopleuronectes; species Pseudopleuronectes americanus. Next base: position 24,558 of record JBAMIH010000157.1, read on the forward strand.
CCCTCCCCCCTCCCCCTCCCCCCCCTCCCCCTCCCCCCTCTCCCCCCCCTCCCCCCTCTCCCTCCCCCTCCCCTCCCCTCCCCCCCCTCCCTCCTCCCCCTCCTCCCTCTCTCCCCCCTCTCCCCCTCCCCTCCTCCCCCACTCCCCCTCCCCTCCCCCCCTCCCCCTCCCCTCTCCCCCCCCTCCCCCTCCCCTCTCCCCCCTCCCCCTCTCCCTCCCCATCCCTCCCTCCTCCCCCCCCTCCTCCCCCCTCCCCTCCTCCCCCTCCCCTCTCCCCTCCCCCTCCCCCCCTCCCCCTCCTCCCCTCACTCCCTCCCCCCTCCCCCTCCCCTCCCCCCCTCCCCTCCCCTCCTCCTCCCCGCCCCCCCTCCTCCCCCTCCCCTCGCCTCCTCCTCTCTCCTCCCCCCTCCCCCTCCCCCTCCCTCCCTCCCCCTCCTCCCCTCCTCCCCCCTCCCCTCCCTCCCCCCTCTCCCCTCCTCCCCCTCCCTCCCACCCTCCCCCTCTCCTCCCCCTCCCCCCCACTCCCCTCCCCTCTCCCCCTCCTCCCTCCCCCCTCTCCCACCCCTCCCTCCCCTCCTCCCTCCCCCTCCTCCCCCACTCCCCCTCCATCCGCCTCTCCATCCCCTCCTCCCCCCCCTCCCCCCCCTCCCCCCTCCCCTCCCCTCTCCCTCCTCCCTCCCCCTCTCCCTCCCCCCTCCCCCCTCCCCCTCCCTCTCCCCCCCCTCCCCTCCTCCCTCCCCTCCTCCTCCCCCTCCCCCTCCCCCCCTCTCCTCCCTCCCCCCCCCCTCCTCCCTCTCCCCTCCCCTCCCCCCCACTCCCCCCTCTCCCCCCCCCCTCCCTCTCCTCCCTCCCCTCCTCCCCTCCCCCTCTCCCTCTCCCCTCCCCCCCTCCCCCCATCCCTCCCCCCCTCCCCCTCCCCCTCCTCCCCCCCCTCCCCTCCCCTCCTCCCCCTCCCCCCCCTCCCCCCTCCCTCCTCCCCCCCTCCCTCCCCCCCTCCCCCCCCTCCCCTCCTCCCCCCCTCCCTCCCCCTCCCTCCTCCCTCCCCCCTCCCCCCCCCCTCCCCTCCCTCCCCTCCCTCCCCCCCCTCCCTCCTCCCCCCCCTCCCCTCCCCTCCCCCCTCCCCCCCCTCCCCCCCCTCCCTCCCCTCCCCCCTCTCCCTCCCCCCCCTCCCCTCCCTCCCCTCCCCCCTCCCCCCTCCCCCTCCCCCTCCCCCCTCCCCCCTCCCCCCCCTCCCCCCCCTCTCCCCCCCCCCTCCTCCTCCCCTCCCCCTCCCCCTCCCCCCCCCTCCCCCCTCCCCTCCTCCCCCTCCCTCCCCTCCTCCCCTCCCCCTCCCCCCCTCCTCCCCTCCTCCTCCCCCCTCCCCCCTCCCCCTCTCTCCCCCTCCCCCCTCCCCCTCCCTCCCCCTCCCTCCCCCCCCTCCCCCTCCCTCCCCTCCCCCTCCCCCCTCCCCCTCCCCCCCTCCCCCTCCCCCCCCCCTCCCATCCCCCCCCTCTCCCCCCCTCTCCCCCCCTCCCCTCCTCCCTCCCCCCTCCCCCCCCTCCCTCCCCCTCCCTCCCCCCCCTCCCCCCCCCCTCCCCCCCTCCCCCCCTCCCCCTCCCCCCTCCCCCCTCCTCCCCCCCCTCCCCCTCCCCCCTCCCCCCCCTCCCTCCCCCCCTCCCCCCTCCCCCCCCCCTCCCTCCCCCCCCTCCTCCCCCCTCCCTCCCCCTCCCCTCCCTCCCCCCCCTCCCCTCCTCCCCCCTCCCCTCCTCCCCCCCCCCTCCCTCCCCCTCCCTCCCCCTCCCCCTCCTCCCCTCCCCCCCTCCCTCCCCCCCCCCTCCCCCTCCCCTCCCCCTCCCCCTCCCCCTCTCCCCCCTCCCTCCCCCTCCCTCCCCCCTCCTCCCCCTCCCCCCCTCCCCTCCTCCCCTCCCCCTCCCCCTCCTCCCCCTCCCCTCCCCCCCCTCCTCCCTCCTCCCCCCCCCCTCCCCTCCTCCCCTCTCCCCTCCCCCCCTCCCCCTCCCCCTCCCCCTCCTCCCCCCTCCCCCTCCCCTCCCCCCCTCCCCCCCTCCCTCCCTCCCCCCCCTCCCTCCCCCCCTCCCCCCTCTCCTCCTCCCCTCCCCCCCCTCCCCCTCCCTCCCCCCCCCCTCCCTCCCCTCCCCCCCCTCCCTCCTCCCCCTCCCCCCCCTCCCCTCCCTCCCTCCCTCCCCCCTCCCCCCCTCCCTCCTCCCCCCCCTCCCTCCCCCCTCCCCCCCCTCCCCCCCTCCCCCTCCTCCCCTCCCTCTCCCCCTCCCTCCCCCTCCCCTCCCTCCCCCCCCTCCCCTCCCCCTCCCCCCCCTCCCCCCCCCCTCCCCCCCCTCCCTCCCCTCCCCCCCCCCTCCCTCCCCCCCCTCCCCCCTCCCCCCCCCCTCCCTCCCCTCCCCCCTCCCCCCTCCTCCCTCCCCCTCCCCCTCTCCCCCCCCTCCCCCCCTCCCCTCTCCCCCCTCCCCTCCCCCTCCCCCCCCCCTCCCCTCCCCCCCCTCCCCCCCTCCTCCCCTCCCCCCCTCCTCCCCCTCCCCCCTCCCCCTCCCTCCCCCCCCCCTCCCTCCTCCCCCCCCTCCCTCCCCCCCCTCCCCCTCCTCCCCCTCCCCCCCCTCCCTCCCCCCTCCCCCCCCTCCCCTCCCCCTCCCCCCCTCCCCCTCCCCTCCCCCTCCCCCCCTCCCCTCCCCCCCTCCCCTCCCTCCCCCTCCTCCCTCCCCCCCTCCCCTCCCCTCCCCCCTCCTCCCTCCCCCCCTCCCTCCCTCCTCCCCCCCCTCCTCCCCCCCCTCCCTCTCCCTCCCCTCCCTCCCCTCCCCCCCTCCCCCTCTCCCCCCTCCCTCCCCCTCCCCCCCTCCCCCTCCCCTCCCCCCCCTCCTCCCCCCCTCCCCCCTCCCTCCTCCCCCTCCCCCTCCCCTCCCCTCCTCTCCCCCCCTCCCCCTCCCTCCCCTCCCTCCCCCCCCTCCTCCCCCTCCCCTCCCTCCCTCCCCCTCTCCTCCCCTCCCCCCTCCCCTCCCCCTCCCCCCTCCCCTCCCCTCCCCCCTCCTCCCCCCTCCCTCTCCCTCCCTCCCCCCTCTCCCCCCCCTCCCTCCCCCCCTCCTCCCTCCCCTCCCCCCCTCCCTCCTCCCCCCCTCCCCCCCCTCCCCCCCCTCCTCCCTCCCCCCCCCCTCCCCTCCCCTCCCTCCTCCCCCTCCTCCCCCTCCCTCCCCTCCCTCCTCCCCTCCTCCCCTCCCCCCTCCCCCCTCCTCCCCCCTCCTCCCCCCCCTCTCCCCTCCCCCCTCCCTCTCCCCCCTCCCTCCCCCCCCCCTCCCCCTCCTCCCTCCCCCCCTCCCCCTCCTCCCCCCCTCCCCTCCCCCCCTCCCCTCCCCTCCCCCCCTCCCTCCCCCTCCCCCCCCTCCCCTCCCCCCCTCCTCCCCCTCCCCCCCTCCCCCTCCCTCCCCTCCCCCCCTCCTCCCCTCCCTCCCTCCCCCCCTCCCTCCCCCCCCTCCCTCCCCCTCCTCTCCCCTCCCCCTCCTCCCCCCTCCCCCTCCCTCTCCCCTCCCCCTCCCTCCCCCTCCCCTCCCTCCCCCCTCCCCCTCCCCCCTCCCCCCTCCCCTCCTCCCCTCCCCCCCCATCCCCCTCCCCCCTCCCTCCTCCCTCCCCCCCCTCCTCCCCCCCCTCCCCCCCTCCCTCCCCCTCTCCCCCTCCCTCCCCCTCCTCCCCCCCCTCCCCCCCCTCCCCCTCCCCCCCTCCCCTCCCCCTCTCCTCCCCCCCCTCCCCTCCTCCCCCTCCCCCCCCTCCCCCTCCCTCCCCCTCCCCCCTCCCCCCCCCCTCCCCCTCTCCCCCCCCTCCCCTCCCCCCTCCCTCCCCCTCCCCCCCCTCCCCCCCTCCCTCTCCCCCCCTCCCCTCCCCCCCTCCCTCCCCTCCCCCTCCTCCCCCCCCCCTCCTCCCCCCTCCCCCCCCTCCCCTCCCCCTCCTCCCTCCCCCCCCTCCCCCCCACCCTCCCCCTCCTCCCCTCCCCCCCTCCTCCCCCCTCTCCCCCCCTCCCCCTCCTCCCCCTCCTCCCTCCCCCCTCCCCCCCCTCCCCCCTCCCTCCCCCTCCTCCCCCTCCCCCCCTCTCCCCCCTCCTCCCCCCTCCCTCCCCCCTCCTCCCCCTCCCCCCCTCCCCCCCCTCCCCCCCCCCTCCCTCCCCTCCCTCCTCCCCTCCTCCCCCTCCCCCCTCCCTCTCCCCCCCCTCCCCCCCCTCCCCTCCTCCCCCTCCCCCCCCTCCCCCCCTCCCCCCCCTCCCCCCCCCCTCCCCCCCTCCCCCTCCCCCTCCCTCCTCCCCCCCCCCTCCCCCCCCCCTCCCCTCCCCCCCTCCCTCCCCCCCCTCCCCTCCTCCCCCCCCTCCCCTCCCTCCCCCCCCTCCCCCCCCCCTCCCCCTCCCTCCCCCTCCCCTCCTCCCCCCCCTCCCCCCCTCCCCCCCTCCCTCCTCCCCCCCTCCCTCCCCCCTCCCCCTCCCCTCCCTCCCCCCCCTCCCCCCTCCCCCTCCTCCCCCCCCTCCTCCCCCTCCCCTCCCCCCCTCCTCCCCCTCCCCCCTCCTCCTCCCCTCCCCCCCCTCCCCCTCCTCCCCCCCTCCCCTCCCCCCCCTCCCCCCCTCCTCCTCTCCCTCCCCCTCCCCTCCCCTCCCCCTCCCCCTCCCTCCCCCCCCCCTCCTCCCTCCCCTCCCCTCCTCCCCCCCTCCCTCCCCTCCTCCTCCCTCCCCTCCCCTCCCCCTCCCCCCCTCCCCTCCCCCCCCCCTCCCCCTCCCTCCCCCCCCTCCCCCCTCCCCCCCCTCCTCCCCCCCCTCCCCTCCCTCCCCTCCCCCTCCCCCTCCCTCCCCCCCTCCCTCCCCTCCTCCCCCCCCTCCCCCTCCCCCCCCTCCTCCCCCTCCTCCCCTCCCCCCCCTCCCCTCCCCCTCCCCTCCCTCCCCTCCCCCCCTCCCCCTCCCCCTCCTCCCCTCCCCTCCCCCCTCCCCCTCCCTCCTCCTCCCCCCCTCTCCCCTCCTCCCCCCTCCCCTCCCCCTCCCTCCTCCCTCCTCCCCCCTCCCCCCCTCCCCCCTCCTCCCTCCCCTCCCCCCCTCCCCTCCCCCCTCCCCCCCTCTCCCTCCCCCCTCCCTCCCTCCCCCCCTCTCCCCCCTCCCTCCCCCTCCCTCCCCTCCCCCCCCTCCCCTCCCCCCCTCCCTCCCCCTCCCCTCCCCCTCCCCCTCTCCCCCCCCCCTCCCCTCCCTCCCCCCTCTCCCTCTCCCCCTCCCCCCCTCCCCCCTCCCCTCCCCCCCTCTCCCTCCCTCCTCCCCCCTCCCCCCTCCCCCCCTCCCCTCTCCCCTCCCTCCCCCCCCTCCTCCCCCCTCCCTCCCCCCCCTCCCCCCCTCCCCCTCCTCCCTCCTCCCCCCCCTCCCCTCCCTCCCCCCTCCCCCCCTCCCCCCCCCTCCCTCCCCCCCCTCCCTCCCCCTCCCCCCCCCCTCCCCCTCCTCCCTCCCCCTCCCCCCCCTCCTCCCCTCCCCCCTCCCCCCCCTCCCTCCCCCTCCCTCCCCCCCTCCTCCCCCCTCCCCCCCTCCCCTCCTCCCCCCTCCTCCCCTCCCCCTCCCTCCCCTCCCCCCCTCCCCCCCCTCCCCTCCCCCCCCTCCCCCTCCCCCCCCTCCCCCCTCCCCCCCCCCTCCCTCCCCCCCTCCCCTCCCCCCCCCCTCCCCCCTCCCCCTCCCCTCCCCCCTCCCCCCCTCCCCCTCCCCTCCCTCCCCCTCTCCTCTCCCTCTCCCCCCTCTCCCCCTCCCCCTCCCCCCTCCCCCTCCCCCCTCCCCTCCCTCCCCCCTCCCCCCCTCCCCCCCTCCCTCCCCCTCCCCCCTCCTCTCCCCCCCCCCTCCTCCCCTCCCTCCCCCTCCCCCTCCCCCCCCTCCCTCCCCCTCCCCCTCCCTCCCCCCTCCCCCTCCCTCCTCCCCCCCCTCCCCCCCTCCCCTCCCCTCCCCCTCCCTCCCCTCCCCCCTCCCTCCTCCCCCCTCCTCCCTCCCCCCCTCCCCCCTCCCCTCCCCCTCCCCTCCCCCCCCCCTCCTCCCCCTCCTCCCCCTCCTCCCCCCCCCCTCCCCCCTCTCCCCCCCCCCTCCCCTCCCCTCCCCCTCCCCCTCCCCCCCCTCCCCTCCCCTCCCTCCCCCCCTCCCCCCCCTCCCCCTCCCCCCCTCCCCCCCCTCCCCCCTCCCTCCCCTCCTCCCCCCTCCCCTCCCCCTCCTCCCCCTCCCTCCCTCCTCCCCTCCCCCCTCCCCCCCCTCCCCCTCCCTCCTCCCCTCCCCCCCTCCCCCTCCTCCCCTCCCCCTCCCCCCTCCCCCCCCTCCCCCTCCCCCCCCCCTCTCCCCTCCCCCCCTCCCTCCCCACCCCTCTCCCTCCCCCCCCTCTCCCCCTCCCCCCCCTCCCCCACCCTCCTCCCCTCCCCTCCCCCCTCCCTCCCCCCCTCCCCCCCCCTCCCCCCTCCCCTCCCCCCTCCCCCTCCTCCCCCCCTCCTCCCCTCCCCCCCTCCTCCCCCCTCCCCTCCCCCCCTCCCTCCCCCTCTCCCCTCCTCCCCCCCCTCCCTCCTCCCCTCCCTCCCTCCCCCCCTCCCTCCCTCCCCCTCCTCCCTCCCCCTCCCCCCCCTCCTCCACCCCCCCCTCCTCCCCCTCCCCTCCCACCTCCCTCCCCTCCCCTCCCCCTCCCTCCCCCCCCTCCTCCCCCCCCCCTCCCCCCCTCTCCCTCCTCCCCCCCCCTCCCTCCCTCCCCCCCTCCCCCTCCCTCCTCCCCCCTCCCCCTCCCTCCCACCCCCCTCTCCCCCCTCCCTCTCCCCTCCCTCCTCCCCCCCCTCTCCCTCCCCCTCCCTCCCTCCCCCTCCCCCCTCCCCTCCCCCCCTCCCCTCCCTCCCCCCTCCCCCCTCCCCCCCCTCCCCTCCCCTCCTCCCCCTCTCTCTCCTCCTCCCCCCCTCCCCCTCCCCTCCCTCCTCCCTCCCCCCTCCCCCCTCCTCCCCTCCCCCCCCCCTCCCCCTCCCCCCCTCCCCCCCCCCTCCCCTCCCCCCCTCTCCCCCTCCTCCTCCCCCTCCCCCCTCCCTCCTCCCCCCCCTCCCCCTCCCCCCCCCCTCCCTCCCCTCCCCCTCCCCCTCCTCCCCCCCTCCCCCTCCTCCCCCTCCCCCCCCTCCCCCCCTCTCCCCTCCCCCTCCCCTCCCCCCTCCTCCCTCCCCCCCTCCCCCCCCTCCCTCCCCCCTCCTCCCCCTCCCCTCCTCCCCTCCCCCCCCTCCCTCCCCCTCCTCTCCCTCCCCCACTCCCTCCCCCCCCCGCCCCATCCCCCTCCCCCCCCTCCCCTCCTCCCCTCCTCCCCACTCCTCTCCCCCCTCCCCTCCCCCCCTCCCCTCCCCCCTCCTCCCCCTCCTCCCCCACCCTCCCTCCCCCCCCCCTCCCCTCCCCCCTCCCTCCTCCCCCCTCCTCCCCTCCCTCCCCCTCCCCTCCCATCCTCCCCCTCCCTCCCCCCCTCCCCTCCCCCCCCTCCCCTCTCCCTCCCTCCTCCCCCCCTCCCTCCTCCCCTCCCCTCCCCTCCCCCCCTCCCCCTCCCACCCTCCCTCCCCCCTCCTCCCTCCCCTCCCCCCTCCTCTCCCCCCCCCCTCCCTCCTCCCCCCCCCCTCCCTCCTCCTCCCCCCTCCTCCCCCCCTCCCTCCCTCCCTCCCCCCCCCCTCTCCCTCCCCCCCTCCCTCCTCCCCCTCCCCCCTCCCCCCCTCCCTCCTCCCTCTCCTCCCCCCCCTCCCCCTCCCCCCCTCCCCTCCCCCCCTCCCTCCTCCCCTCCCCTCTCTCTCCCCCTCCCCTCCCCCCCTCCCTCCCCCCCACTCCTCCCCCTCCCCCCCTCCTCCCCTCCCCCCCTCTCCCTCCCCTCCCCCTCCTCCCCCCCTCCCCCCTCCCCCCCTCCCCCTCCCCTCCCCTCCCTCCCTCTTCCCCCCCTCCCTCTCCCTCCCTCCCTCCCCCCCCCTCCTCCCCTCCCCTCCCTCCCCCCTCCCCCTCCCCCCTCCTCCCTCCCCTCCCCCTCCCCCCTCCTCCCCTCCCCCCTCTCCCCCCCCCTCCCCCTCCCCACTCCCCCCCCTCTCCCCTCCCCCCCCTCCCCCTCCCTCCTCTCCCCCCCCTCCTCCCCCCCCTCCCTCCCCCCTCCTCCCCCCTCCCCTCCCCCCCCCCTCCCCTCCCCCCTCCCCCTCCCCCTCCTCCCCTCCTCCCCTCCCCCCACCCTCCCCTCCCCCTCTCCCTCCTCACCTCCCCCCTCCTCCCTCCCCCCCTCCCCCCTCCCTCCCCTCCCCCTCTCCCCCTCCACCCCCCCCTCTCCCCCTCCCCCCCCTCCTCCCCCTCTCCCCTCCCCCCTCCTCCCCCCCCTCCTCCCTCTCTCCCTCCCCCCCCTCCTCCTCCCCCTCCCCCCCTCCCTCCCCCTCCCCCCCTCTCCCCCTCCCCTCTCCCCCCCCCTCCCCCTCCCCTCTCCCCCTCCCCTCCCCTCCCCCCCTCCCCCTCCCCCCTCTCCCTCCCCCCCCCCTCCCCCCTCCTCCCCCCCCCCTCTCCCCCCCTCCCTCCCCCCCTCCCTCCCCCCCCCCTCCCCTCCCCCCCCTCCCCCTCCCCCTCCCCCCTCCCCCCCTCCCCTCCCCTCCTCCCTCCTCCCCCCCTCCCTCCTCCCCCCCTCCCCCCCACCTCCCCCTCCCCTCCCCCCTCCTCCCCCTCCCCCTCCTCCCCCCCTCCCTCCCCCCCTCCCCTCTCCCTCCTCCTCTCCCTCCCTCTCCCTCCCTCCCACTCCCCCCTCTCCCCCCACCCTCCCCTCCCCTCCCCCTCCCTCCCTCCTCCCCTCCCCCCCTCCCCCCCTCCCCCTCCCCTCCCCCTCCCCTCCCCTCCTCTCCCCTCCCCCTCCCCTCTCCCCCTCCCCCTCCCCCTCCCATCCCCCCTCCCCCCATCCCCCCCTCCCCTCCCCTCCCTCCTCATCCCCCTCCCTCCTCCCCACTCCCTCCTCTCCCTCCCTCCCTCCCCCCTCCCTCCCTCCTCTCCCTCTCCCCCCCTCCCCTCCCTCCTCCCCCCCACCATCCCCCTCTCCTCCTCCCCTCCTCCTCTCTCCCTCCCTCCCCTCCCCCACTCCTCCCCCCCCTCCCCCCACTCCTCCTCTCCTCCCCCCTCTCTCTCTCCCCTCCCCCTCCCCTCCCCCCTCCTCTCTCCCCTCCTCCTCCTCCCCCCCCTCTCCCCCTCCCCCTCTCCTCCCCCCCCCCTCCCCTCCCCTCCCCCTCTCCCCCCCTCCCCCCCCTCCCCCCCTCCTCCCCCCTCCCCCCCCTCCTCCCCCTCCCCCCCATCCCTCCCCTCCCCCCTCCCTCCTCTCCCCCCCCTCCCTCCCTCCTCCCCCCCTCTCCTCCCCCTCCCCCCTCCCTCCCCTCCCCCTCCCCCTCCCCCCTCTCCCCCCCTCCCTCCCCTCCCCCCCCTCCCTCCCTCCCCCCCTCCCTCCCCCTCCCTCCTCCTCCCCCCCTCCCCCCTCCCCTCCCCCCTCCCTCTCCCTCCCCCCCCTCCCCCTCTCCCTCCCCTCCCCCCCTCCCCTCCCTCTCCCCCCCTCCCCTCCCTCTCCCCTCCCCCTCCCCTCTCCTCCCCCCCTCCCTCCCCCCCCTCCCCCTCCTCCCTCCCCTCCCCCCCCTCCCCCCTCCCCCCCCCTCCCTCCTCCCCCCCTCCTCCCCCCCTCCCTCCCCTCCCCCTCTCCTCCCCCCTCCCTCCCCTCCCCCCTCCCCCCCCTCCCTCCCCCCCCTCTCCCCCCCCTCTCCTCCCCTCCTCCCCCCCTCCCCATCCTCCCCTCCCCCTCCTCCCCCTCCCCCCTCCCCCCTCCTCCCCCCCCTCCCTCCTCCCCCCCTCCCTCCTCCCCCCTCCCCTCCCTCCCCCTCCCTCCTCCCCTCCTCCCCTCCCCTCCCCCTCCCTCCCTCCTCCCCCCTCCCCCCTCCCCCCCCTCCCCCCCCTCCCTCCCCTCCCCCCCTCCCCCCTCTCCCCCCCTCATCCCCTCCCCCTCCCCCTCCTCCCCCTCCCCCTCCCCCTCTCCCCCCCTCCCCCTCCCTCCCTCCCCCCCCCCTCCTCCCCCTCCCCCCTCCCCCCCTCCCCTCCCTCCCCCCTCTCCCCTCCCTCCTCTCCTCCTCTCCCTCCCCCTCCCCTCCCCCCCCTCTCCCTCCCCCCCTCCCCCTCCTCTCCTCCCCCTCCCCTCCTCCCCCTCCCCTCCCCTCCCCTCCCCCTCCCCCCTCTCTCTCCCCTCCTCCCTCCCCCCTCTCCCTCCCCCTCCCTCCTCCCCCTCCCCTCCCTCCTCCCCTCCCCCCCTCCCTCTCCCCCTCTCCCCCCCCTCCCTCCTCCCCCCCTCTCCCCCTCCCTCCCCCCCTCCCCCCCTCCCCCTCCTCCCCCCCTCCCCCTCCCTCCCCCCTCCCTCCCCCCCTCCCTCCCCCTCCCCCATCCCTCCCCCCCCTCCCTCTCCCTCCCCCCCTCCCTCCCCCTCCCTCTCCCCCCCCCCTCCCTCCCTCTCCCCCCCCTCCCCTCCTCCCCCCCCTCTCCCTCCTCCCTCCCCCCCCTCCCTCCCTCCCCTCCCCCCCCCCTCCTCCCCCCTCCCCCTCTCTCCCCTCCCTCCCCCTCCCCTCCCCCTCCCCCTCCCTCCCCCCCTCCCCCTCTCCCCCCTCCCCCCCCTCCTCCCCCTCCCTCCCCTCCTCCCCCTCCCCCCTCTCCCCCCTCCCTCTCCCCCCCTCCTCCCCCTCCCTCCCTCCTCCCCCCCTCCCTCCCCTCCTCCCCCCCCTCTCCCCCCTCCCCTCCCCCCCTCCCCCCTCCTCCCTCCCCCTCCCCCCCTCTCCCCCCTCCCCTCCCCCTCCTCCTCCCCCTCCCTCCTCCTCCCCTCCCCCCCCTCTCTCTCTCCTCCCCCTCCCCTCTCCTCCCCCCTCCCCCTCATCTCCCCTCCCCCCCCCCTCCCCTCCCCCTCTCCCCCTCCCCCTCCCTCCTCCTCCCCCCCTCTCCCCCCCTCCCTCCCCTCCCCCCCTCCCCCTCCCCCCCCTCCTCCCCCCCCATCTCCCCTCCCCCCTCCCCTCCCTCCCTCCCCTCTCCCCCTCCTCCCCCTCCTCCCCCCCTCCCCCTCCCCCCTCCTCCCCTCCCCCCCCTCCCTCCCCCCCTCCCTCCCCCTCCCCTCCCCCCTCCTCCCCCCCCTCCCCCCCCTCCCTCCCCTCCTCCCCCCCCTCTCCCTCCCCCTCCCCTCCCCCCCTCCCTCTCCCCCCTCCCCCCTCTCCTCCCTCCCTCCCCCCTCCCCCCCCTCCCCCCTCCCCTCCCCCCCCTCCTCTCCCCCTCTCCCCATCCCCCCCCTCCTCCCCCCTCCCCCTCCCCCTCCCCCCCCCCTCCCTCCCTCCCCCCTCCCTCTCCCCCCCTCCCTCCCTCCCCCCCTCCCTCCCTCCTCCCTCCCCCCTCCCCCCCCCCTCCTCTCCCCCCCTCCCCTCCCCTCTCCCTCCCCCTCCCCCCCTCCCCCCCTCCCCTCCCCCTCCCCCTCTCCCCCCCTCCCCCCCTCCCCTCCCTCCCCCTCCCCTCCCCCCCCTCCTCCCCCCCCCCTCCCCCTCCTCCCCCTCCCCCCCCTCCCCTCCCCCCTCCCCTCCCCCCTCCTCCCCTCCCCCCCTCCCCTCCTCTCCCCCCTCCCCTCCCCCCCTCCTCCCCCCCTCCCCCCTCCTCCCCTCCCCCTCCCCCCCCTCTCCCCCTCCCCTCCTCTCCCCCCCCCCTCCCTCCCCCCTCCCCCTCCCCCCTCCCTCCTCCCCTCCCCTCCCTCCCCCCTCTCCCCCTCCCTCCCCCCCTCCTCCCCCTCCTCCCCCTCTCCCCCTCCTCCCCCCCTCCTCCCCTCCCCCCTCCCCTCCCCCTCCTCCCTCCCCCCTCCTCCCCCCTCCCTCCCCTCCCTCCTCCCCCTCCCCTCCCCTCTCCCTCCCCCTCCTCCCCCCTCCCCCCCTCCCCCCTCCCCCTCCCCTCCTCCCTCCCTCCCCCCCTCCCCTCCCCCCTCCCTCCCCCTCCCCTCCCTCTCCCCCCCTCCCCCCCCCCTCCCCCTCCCCTCCCTCCCCCCCTCCTCCCCCTCCCCCCTCCCCCCCCTCCTCCCTCCCCCCCCTCCTCCCTCCCCTCTCCCCCCCCTCCCTCCCTCCCCCTCCTCCCCCCTCCCCCTCCCCCCCCCCTCCCCCCCTCCCCTCCCCCCCCTCCCCTCCCTCCTCCCCCCCCTCCTCCCCTCCCTCCCCCCCTCCTCCCCCTCTCCCCTCCCCCCCTCCCCCCCCCCTCCTCCCCTCCCCCTCCTCCCCCCCCCCTCCCCTCCTCCCCCCCCCTCCCTCCCTCCCCCCTCCCCCCTCCTCCCCTCCCCCTCCCCTCCTCCCCCCCCTCCCTCCCCCTCCCTCCCCCCCCTCCCCTCCCTCCCCCCCTCCCCTCCCCCCCCCCTCCCTCCCCCTCCCCCTCCCCCTCCCCCCCTCCCTCCCCCCTCCCCTCCCCCTCCCTCCCCCCTCCCTCCCCTCCTCCCCCTCCCCCCTCCTCCCCCCCCCCTCCTCCCCCCCCTCTCCTCCCCCTCCCCCCCCTCCCCTCCCCCTCCCCCCCCTCCCTCCCCCTCCTCCTCCCCCCCCTCCTCCTCTCCCCCTCCCCCCTCCCTCCCCTCCCCCTCCTCCCCCCTCCCCCTCCCCTCTCCCCCCCCTCCCTCCCCCTCCTCCCCTCCCCTCTCCCCCTCCTCCCCCCCCTCTCCTCCCCCCCCTCCCCCTCCCCATCCCCTCCCCCTCCCTCCCCTCCCCCCCCTCCCCCCCTCCTCCCTCCCCCTCCCTCCCCCCTCCCTCCCCCCCTCCCCTCCCCCTCCCCCTCCTCCCCCCTCCCCTCCCCCTCCCCCCTCCCTCCCCCTCCCCCCTCCTCCCCTCCCCCCCCTCCCCCTCTCCTCCCCCCTCCCCCCCCCCTCCCCTCCTCCCCCCTCCCCTCCCCCTCCTCCCCCCTCCCTCCCCCCCCTCCCCTCTCCCCCTCCCCCCTCCCCCCCCTCCCCCTCCCTCTCCCCTCCCCCCCCCCTCCCTCCCCCCCTCCCCCCTCCCCCTCTCTCTCCCCTCCCCCCTCCCCCCCTCCCCCCCCTCTCCTCCCCCTCCTCCCCCCCCCCTCCCCTCTCCTCCTCCCCCTCCTCCCCTCCCTCCCCCTCCCCTCCTCCCCTCTCCCCTCCCCCCCTCCCCCCCTCCCTCCCCCTCCCCTCCTCCCCCCCCCCTCTCCTCCCTCCCCCCTCCTCCCCCCCCTCCCTCCCCCCCCCTCCCCCTCCTCCCCTCTCCCCCTCCCTCCCCTCCCCCCCTCCCCTCCCCCCCCTCCTCCCCCTCCCCATCCCCCTCCCCCCCTCCCTCCCCCCTCCCCCCCTCCCTCCTCCCCTCCCCTCCCCCTCCCTCCCCTCCTCCCCCCTCCCCCCCCTCTCCCCCCTCCTCCCTCCCCCCTCCCTCCCCCCCTCCTCCCCCCCCTCCCTCCCCCTCCCCCCCCTCCCCTCCCCCTCCTCCCCTCCCCCCCCTCCCTCCCTCCCCCCCCTCCCCCCCTCCCCTCCCCCTCCCTCCTCCCTCCCCTCCTCCCCTCCCCCCCCTCCCCCCCTCCCCCCCCTCCTCCCCCCCCTCCCCTCCTCCCCTCCTCCCCCCTCTCCTCCCCCCCTCTCCCTCCTCCCCCCTCCTCCCTCCCTCTCCCCCTCCCCCCTCCCCTCCTCCCCCCCCTCCCTCCTCCCCTCCCCCCCCTCCCCCCTCCTCCCCTCCCTCCCCTCCCCCCTCCCCTCCCCCTCCCCCCCCCCTCCTCCCCTCCTCCCCCTCCCCCCCCTCCCCCCTCCCCCTCCCCTCCCCCCCCTCCCCCCCTCCCCCTCCCCCTCCCCTCCATCCCCCCCCTCCCCTCCCTCCTCCCCCCCTCCCTCCCCTCCCCCCCCTCCTCCCCCCCTCCTCCCCCCCCTCCCCTCTCCCCCTCCCTCCCTCCCCCCTCCTCCCCCCCTCCCCCCTCTCCCCCTCCCTCCCCCTCCCTCCTCCCCCCTCCCCCCCTCCCCCTCCTCCCCCTCCCCCTCCCTCCCTCCTCCTCCCCCCCCTCCCCCCTCCCCCCCTCTCCCTCCCCCCTCCCCCCTCCCCTCCCCTCCCTCCCTCCCCCCCCTCCCCTCCCCCCTCCCCCTCCCCCCTCCTCCCTCCCTCCCCCTCCCTCCCTCCCCCTCTCCCCCCCTCCCCCCTCCCCTCCCTCCCTCCCCTCCCCTCCCTCTCCCTCTCCCCCCCCTCCCCTCCTCCCCTCCTCCTCCCCCCTCCCCTCCTCCCCCTCCCCCTCCCCTCCTCCCCCTCCCCCCTCCCCCTCCCCTCCTCCCCCCTCCCCCTCCTCCCCTCCCCCTCCCTCCTCCCCCCTCCTCCCCCCCCTCCCTCCCCTCCCCCCCTCCTCCCTCCCCCCCCTCCCCCTCTCCCCCCCCTCCTCCCCCCCCTCCCCCCTCCCCCCTCCCTCCCCTCCCCCTCCCTCCCCCCTCCCCCCTCCTCCCCTCCCCCTCTCCCCCTCCCCCCCTCCCCCTCCCTCCCCCCTCCCCTCCCCCCTCCCCCTCCCCCCCTCTCCTCCCCCTCCCTCCTCCCCCCCCCTCCCTCCCCCCCTCCCCTCCCCCTCCCCCCCCCTCCCTCTCCCCCCCCTCTCCCCCCCTCCCCCCTCCCCTCCTCCCTCCCCCCTCCCCCTCCTCCCCCTCCCCCTCCCCCCCCCCTCCCCTCCTCCCCCCTCCCTCCCCTCCCCTCCTCCCTCCCCCTCCCCCCCCTCCCTCCCCCCCTCCTCCCCCTCCCCCCCTCCTCCCCTCCCCCTCCTCCTCCCTCCCCCCCTCCCCCCTCCCTCCCTCCCTCCCCCCCCCCTCCTCCCCCCCTCCCCCCCTCCCTCTCCCCCCCTCCCCTCCCCCTCCCTCCTCCCCCTCCTCCCCTCCCCTCCCTCCTCCCTCCCCCTCCCTCCTCCCCCTCCCCCCTCCTCCCCCTCCCCTCCCTCCCCCCCCTCCCCTCCCCCCTCCCTCTCCCCCTCCCCCTCCCATCCCCCTCCCCTCCCCCCTCCCTCCTCCCCCCCCTCCTCCCCTCCTCCCCCCCCTCCCCTCCCCCCTCCCCTCCCCCCTCCCCCTCCTCCCCCTCCCTCCCCCCCCCCTCCCCTCCCCCCCTCCTCCCCCCCCCCTCTCCCCCTCCCTCCCCCTCTCTCCCCTCCCCCCCTCCCCCCTCCCCCCCCTCCTCCCCTCCTCCCCTCCTCCCTCCCTCCCCCCTCCTCCCCCCCCCCTCCCTCCCCCCCCCCTCCCCTCCCCCCCCTCCTCCCCCTCCCTCCTCTCCCCCTCCCCCCCTCCCCCTCCCCTCCACCTCCCCCCCTCCCTCCCCCCCTCCCCCCTCCTCCCCCCTCTCCCTCCCCCCTCCCCACTCCCTCTCCCTCCCCTCCTCCCCCTCCCCCTCCTCTCCCTCCTCCTCCCTCCCCCCCCCCTCTCCCCTCCCCCTCCCCTCCTCCCCCCCCCCTCCCCCTCCCCCCCCCTCCCTCCCCTCCCCCTCCCCCCCCCTCCCTCCCCCCTCTCCCCCTCCCCTCCCTCCCCCTCCTCCCCCTCCCTCCCCCCCCTCCCCCCTCCCCCCCTCCCTCCCTCCCCCCCCTCCCCCTCCCCCTCCTCCCCTCCCCTCCCTCCTCCCCCCCCCTCCCCTCCCCTCCCCCCCTCCCTCCCCCCTCCCCCCCCTCCCTCCCCCTCCCCCTCCCCCTCCCTCCCTCCCCCCCTCCCCCTCTCCCCTCCCTCCCCCCCTCCCCCTCCCCTCCCCCTCCCCCCCCTCCCTCCTCCCTCCCCCCCCTCCCCTCCCCTCCCTCCCCCTCCCCCTCTCCCCTCCCCCCCTCCCCCCCCCTCCCTCTCCTCCCCCCCCTCCCCCCCCCTCCCCTCCCCCCCTCCCTCCCCCCTCCCCCCTCCCCCTCCCCTCCTCCCCTCCCCTCTCCCCTCCTCCCCCTCCCCTCCCCCCCCTCCCTCTCCCCCTCCTCCCCCTCCTCCCCTCCCCTCCCCCCCTCCTCCCCTCCCCTCCCTCCTCCCCCCTCCCCCCCCTCCCTCTCCTCCCCCTCCCCTCCCTCCCCCTCCCCTCCCCCCCACTCCCTCTCCCCCCCCTCCCTCTCCCCTCTCCCCCTCCCCCCTCCTCCCCCCTCCCCCTCCCCCCCCTCCTCCCCTCTCCCCCCCCTCTCCCCCTCCCCTCCCCCCCCTCTCCTCCCCCCCCTCCCTCCCCCTCCCCCCTCCTCCCTCCCCTCTCCCCCCCCTCCCCTCCTCCCCTCCCCCTCCCCCCTCCCCCCCTCCCCTCCCTCCCCCCTCCCCCCCCTCTCCCTCCCCCCTCCCTCCCCCTCCTCCCCCCCTCCCCCCTCCCTCCTCCCCTCCCCCTCCCTCCTCCTCCCCCCCTCCCCCCTCCTCCCCCCCTCCCCCTCCCCTCTCCCCTCCCCCTCCCCCCCCCCTCCCCCCCTCCCCCTCCCCCCCCCCTCCCTCCCCCCCCTCCCCTCCCCTCCCCCACTCCCCTCCCCCCCTCCCCCTCCCCCCCCCCTCTCCTCCCCCCCTCCCCTCCCCTCCCCCCCCCCTCCCCCTCCTCCCCCTCCTCCCCCCCCCCTCTCCTCCCCCCCCTCCCCTCCCCCCTCCCCCTCCCCCTCCCTCCCCCCTCCCCCCCCCCTCCCTCCTCCCCCCCCTCCTCCTCCCTCCCCCTCTCCCCTCCCCTCCCCTCCCCCTCCCTCCCCCCCCCCTCCTCCCCCTCTCCCCCCCCCCTCTCCCCCCTCCCCCCCCTCCCCTCCCTCCCTCCTCCCTCCTCCCCCCCCTCCCTCCTCCCCCCCTCCCCCCTCCCCTCCCCCCTCCCTCCCCCTCCCCCCCTCCCCCTCCCCCCCCTCCTCCCCCCTCCCCTCCCCCCCCCCTCCCCTCCTCCCCCCCCCCTCCCTCCCCCCTCCCCTCCCCCCCTCCCCCCCTCCCCCTCCTCCCCCCTCCCCTCCCCCTCCCCCTCCCCCCTCCTCCCCCCTCCCCTCCTCCCCCCTCTCCCCCCTCCCTCCCCCCTCCCCCCCTCCCCTCTCCCCCCCTCCCCTCCCCCCTCCCCCCTCCCCCCCCTCCCCCCATCCCCCCCCTCCCCCCCATCCTCCCTCCCCTCCCTCCCCCCCTCCCCCCCTCCTCTCCCCCCTCCCCTCCCCTCCTCCCTCCCCCCCCTCCCCCTCCCCCTCCCCCCCTCCTCCCCTCCCCCCCTCCCCCCCCTCCTCCCTCCTCTCCCTCCCCTCCCCCTCCCCCCCTCCCCCCTCCCTCCCCTCCCCCCTCCCCCCTCCCTCCCCCCCCCCTCCCCCCGCTCCCCCCCCCCTCCCTCCCTCCCCTCCCTCCCTCCCCCCTCCCCCCCCTCCCCTCCCCTCCCCCCTCCCCCCCCCCTCCTCCCCCTCCCCCCCTCCCTCCTCCCCCCCCCCTCCCTCCCCTCCCCCCCCTCCCCCTCCTCTCCCCCCCTCCCCTCCCCCTCCCCTCCCCTCCCCCTCTCCCCCCCCTCCCTCCCCTCTCCCTCCCCTCCCCCTCCCTCCCCCCCTCTCCCCTCCCTCCCCCCTCCCCTCCCCCCCCTCCCCCCTCCCCTCCTCCCCCCCTCCCCCCCCTCCCTCCCCCCCCACCCCTCCCCTCCCCCTCCTCCCCCTCCCCCCTCCCCTCTCCCCCCCCTCCCCCTCCCCCCCTCCCCTCCTCCTCCCCTCCCCTCCCTCCCCCTCCCCCTCCCCCTCCTCTCCCCTCCTCCCCCCCTCCCCTCCCCCCTCCTCCCTCCCCCCTCTCCTCCCCCCCCTCCCCTCCCCCCCCTCCCCCATCCTCCCCCCTCCCCCCCTCCCCGCCTCCCCCCCCTCCCCCCTCCCCTCCCCCCCTCCCTCCCCCTCCCCCCCTCCCTCCCCTCCTCCCCCCTCTCCTCCCCCTCCTCCCCCTCCCTCCCCCCCTCCTCCCCCTCCCTCCCTCCCCCTCCTCCTCCCCCCTCCCCTCCCCCTCCCCCCCTCCTCCCCTCCCCTCCCCCCCATCTCCCCTCCCCCCCCTCCCTCCCCCCCCCCTCCCCCCTCCCCTCCCTCCCCCTCTCTCCCCTCCCCTCCTCCCTCCCCCCTCCCTCTCCCCTCCCCCCCTCCCTCCCTCTCCCCCCCCTCCCCCCCTCCCCCTCCTCTCCCCCTCCCCTCCCTCCCTCTCCCCTCCCCCCCCTCCCCTCCTCCCATCTCCCTCCCCCCTCCTCCCCCCCCTCTCTCTCCCTCCTCCTCCCTCCCCCTCCCCCCCTCCCCCTCCCCCTCCTCCTCCCCTCCCTCCCTCCCCCTCTCCCCTCCTCCCCCTCCCCCCCCTCTCCCCCCCCTCCCCCCCCTCCCTCCCCTCCCATCCCCCCCCTCCCCCTCCCCCATCCCTCCCCCCTCCCTCTCCCCCTCCTCCCCCCCTCCCCCCTCCCCTCCCCCCTCCCTCCCCCCCCCCTCCCTCCTCCCCTCTCCTCCCCTCCCCCCTCCCCCCCCTCCCCTCCCCCCCCCCTCCTCTCCCCTCCCCTCCTCCCCCCCCTCCCCCCCATCTCCCCTCCCCCTCCCCCCCTCCCCCCCCTCCTCCCCCCCCTCCCCCTCCTCCCTCCCCCCCCCCTCCCCTCCTCCTCCCCCCCCCCTCCCCTCCCTCCCCCCCTCCCCCTCCCTCCCTCTCCCCCCCCTCCCCCCCCTCCCCCCTCCCCCCTCCTCCCCTCCCCCCTCCCCTCCCCCCCTCCTCCTCCCCCTCCTCCCCCCCCCTCTCCCTCCTCCCCCCCTCCCCCTCCCCCCCCTCCCCCTCCCCCTCCCCCTCCTCCCCCTCCCCCCCCTCCCCCTCCCCCCCTCCTCCTCCCCTCCTCCCCCCTCCCCCTCCCCCCCCTCCCCTCCCCCCCTCCCCCTCTCCCCTCTCTCTCCCCCCCCTCCCCCCCTCCCCCCCCTCCCCCCTCCCCTCCCTCCCCCCTCCCCCTCTCCCTCCCCCCTCCCTCCCCCCTCCCCCTCCCCCTCCCCCTCCCCCCCCCCTCCTCCCCTCCCCCTCTCCCCCCCTCCCCCCTCCTCCTCCCCCCTCCCCCCCCCCTCCTCCCCTCCCCCTCCCCCCCTCCCTCCTCCCCCTCCCCCCCCTCCTCCCTCCCCTCCTCCCCCCCCTCCCCTCCCCCCTCCCCCTCTCCCCCTCCCCCCCTCCCCCTCCCCCCTCCCCCCCTCCCCCCCTCCTCCCCCCCTCCCTCCCCCTCCCCCCCCCCTCCCCCTCCTCCCCCTCCCTCCCCCCCCTCTCCCTCCCCCTCTCCTCTCCCCCCCCTCTCCCCTCCCCTCCCCTCCTCCCCTCCCCCTCCCCCCTCCCCTCCCCCCCCTCCCCTCCCCCCCCTCCCCCTCCTCCCCCCCCCCCCCCCTCCCCCCCTCCCCCCCCCTCCTCCTCCCCCTCTCCCTCCCCTCCCCCCCCTCCCTCCCCCCCCCCTCTCCCTCCCCCCCTCCCCCCCTCCCCCTCCCTCCCCTCCCCTCCCCCTCCCCCCCCTCCCCCCTCTCCCCCCTCCCCCCCTCCCCTCCCCCTCCCCTCCCCCCCTCTCCCCTCCCCCATCCCCCCCCTCTCCCCTCCCCTCCTCCCCCCCTCCCCCTCCTCCCTCCCCCCCTCTCCCCCCCCTCCCCCCCTCCCCCCCCCCTCCTCCCCCCTCCCCCCTCTCTCTCCCCTCCCCCCCTCCCCCCTCCCTCCCTCCCCCCCCCTCCCCCCCCCTCCCCCTCCCCCCCCCCTCCCCCCTCCCCCCCCTCCCCCCCCCTCCCCCTCCCCCCCCTCCCCCCCCTCCCCCCCTCCCCCTCCCTCCCCCCTCCCCCCCTCCCCCCCTCCCCCTCCCCCCCTCCCCTCTCCTCTCCCTCCCCCTCCCCCCCCTCCCCTCCCCTCTCCTCCCTCTCCCCCCCTCCCTCCCCTCCCCCCCCTCCCCCCCTCCTCCCCCTCCCTCCCCCCCTCCCCTCCCCTCCCCCCTCTCCCCTCCCCTCCCCCCCCTCCCTCCCCCCCCCTCCCTCCCTCCCCCCCCTCCCCCCCTCCCTCCCCCTCCCCCCCTCCCTCCCCTCCCCCCCCTCCCCCCCCTCTCCCCTCCCCCCCCTCCCCTCCCCCCCTCCTCCCCCCCCTCCCCCTCCTCCCTCCCCCCCTCCCCCCCCTCCCTCCCCTCTCCCTCCCCCCCCTCCCCCCCCTCCCTCCCCCTCCCCTCCCCCCCCCTCCCCCCCCCCTCCCCCTCCCTCCTCTCCCTCCCCTCCCCCCCCCTCCCCCCCCTCCCCTCCTCCCCCCTCCCTCCCCCCCCTCCCTCCCCTCCCCCCCCCCTCCCCCTCTCCCCCTCCCCCCTCCCCCCCCCCTCCCCTCCCCCCCCCCTCCCCTCCTCCCCCCCCCTCCCCCTCCCCCTCCCCTCCCCCTCCCTCCCTCCCCCCCCTCCCTCCCCCTCTCCCCCCTCCCCCCCTCCCTCCCCCCCCCCTCCCCCCCTCCTCCCTCCCCCTCCTCCCCCCCTCCTCCCCCCCCTCCTCCCCTCCCCCCCCCTCTCCCCTCCCCCCCCCCTCCCCCCCCTCCCCCCTCCCCCCCCCTCCTCCCCCTCCCCCCCCTCCCCTCCCCCTCCCCCCTCCCTCCCTCCCCTCCCCCTCCCCCCTCCCCCCCCCCTCCCCCTCCCCCCCCTCCCCCTCCCCCCCCTCCCCCCCTCCCCTCCCCCCCCCCTCTCCCCCCCCTCCTCCCTCCCCCCTCCCCCTCCCTCCCCCTCCCTCCCCCCCCTCCCCCCTCCCCCCTCCCCCCTCCCCCTCCCCCCTCCCTCCCCCCCTCCCCTCCCCCCCCTCCCTCCCCCCCCCCTCCCCCTCCTCCCCCTCCCTCCCCCTCCCCCTCCCCCCTCCCCCCCCTCCCCCCCCCCTCCCTCCCCTCTCCCTCCCCCCCCTCCCCCCCCTCCCCTCCCCCTCCCCCCCCTCCCCCCCCTCCTCCCCCCCTCCCCCTCCCCCCTCCCCTCCCCCCTCCCCCCCTCCCCCCCCCCTCCTCCCCCCTCCCCCTCCCCCCCCCTCCCCCCCTCCCTCCCCTCCTCCCCTCCCCTCCCCCTCCCCCCCTCCCCCCCCCCTCCCTCCCCCCCCCCTCCCCCTCCTCCCTCCCCCCCTCCCCCCCCTCCCCCCCCCCTCCCCCCCCTCCCCCTCCCTCCCTCCCCCTCCCCTCTCCCCCCTCCCCTCCCCCCCTCCCCTCCCCCCCTCCCTCCCCCCTCCCTCCCCTCCTCCCCTCCTCCCCCCCTCCCCTCCCCCCTCCCCCCCTCCTCCCCCCCCCTCCCCCTCCCCCCTCCCCCCCCTCCCTCCCCCTCCCCCTCCCCCCCCTCCCCCCTCCCCCTCCCTCCTCCCCCCCCCCTCCCCCCCCCTCCCCCTCCCTCCCCCCCCTCCCCCCCCTCCCCCCCTCCCCCCTCCCCCCCCTCCCCCCCCCCTCCCCCCCCTCCCCCCCCTCCCCCTCCCCTCTCCCCTCCCCCTCCTCTCCCTCCCCCCCCTCCCCCCCCTCCCTCCCCCCCTCCTCTCCCCCTCCCCCCCTCCCTCCCCTCCCCCCCCCCTCCCCCCCTCCCCTCCCCCCCCCCTCCCCTCCCCCCCCCCTCCCTCCCCTCCCCTCCCCCCCCCCTCCCCCCTCCCCCTCCCCTCCCCCTCCCCCCCTCCCCCCCCCCTCCTCCCTCCCCCCCTCCCCCCCCTCCCCCCCCTCCCCTCCCTCCCCCCCCTCCCCCTCCCCCTCCCCCCCTCCCCTCCCCCTCCCCCTCCCCCCTCCCCCCCCTCCCCCTCCCCCCCTCCCTCTCCTCCCCCCTCCCCCCCCTCCCCCTCCTCCCCCCCCCCTCCCCCTCCCCCCCTCCCCCCCTCCCCCCTCCCCCCCCTCCCCCTCCCTCCCCTCCCCCCCCTCCCCCCTCCCCCTCCCTCCCTCCCCCTCCCCCCCTCCCCCCCCTCCCCCCTCCCCCCCCTCCCCTCCCCCCCCTCCCCCCCCTCCTCCCCCTCTCCCCCCCTCCCCTCCTCCCCCCTCCCCCCTCCCCCCCCCCTCCCCCCCTCCCCCCCCTCCCTCCCCTCCCCTCCCCCCTCTCTCTCCCCCTCCCTCTCCCCCCCTCCCCCCCCTCCCCCTCCTCCCCCCCCCCTCCCCCCTCCCCCCCCTCCCCCCCTCCCCCCCCTCCCCTCCCCCTCCCCCCCTCCCCCCTCCCCCCCTCCCCCTCCCTCCCCCCCCCCTCCCCTCTCCCCCCCCTCCCTCCCCCTCCCCCCTCCCCTCCCCCCCCTCCCTCCTCCCCCTCTCCCTCCCCCCCTCCCCCTCCCCTCCCCCTCCCCCCCCCCTCCTCCCCTCCCCTCCCCCCCCCCTCCTCCCCTCTCCCCCCTCCCCCCCTCCCCCCCCTCTCCTCCCCCCCCCCTCCCCCCTCCCCCCCCTCCCCTCCCCCCCTCCCCTCTCCCCCTCCCCCTCCCTCCCCCCCTCCCCCCCCTCCCCCCCCCCTCCCCTCCCCCCTCCCCTCCCCCTCCTCCCCTCCCCCCCCCCTCCCCCTCCCCCCCTCCCCTCCCCCCTCCCCCTCCCCCCCCCCTCCCCTCCCCCCCTCCCCCCCCTCCCCCTCCTCCCCCCCCTCCCCCCCTCCCCCCTCCTCCCCTCCCCCTCCCCCCCCCCTCCCTCCTCCCCCCCCTCCCTCCCCCCCCTCCTCCCCCCCCCCTCCTCCCCCCCCCCTCCCCTCCCCCCTCCTCCCCCCCCCCTCCCCCCCCTCCCTCCTCCCCCCTCCCCTCCCCCCCTCTCCTCTCCCCCCTCCCTCCTCCCCCCCTCCCCCTCTCCCCCCCCTCCCCCTCCCTCCCCCCCCTCCCCCCTCCCCCCCTCCCCCCTCCCCCCCTCCCCCCCCTCCCCTCCCCCCCTCCCCCTCCCCCCCCTCCCCTCCCCTCCCCCCTCCTCCCCCCCTCCCCCTCCTCCCCTCCCCCCCCCCTCCCTCCCCCTCCTCCCCTCCCCCCCCCCTCCCCCCCCTCCCCCCCCTCCCCCTCCCCCTCCCCCCTCCCCCCCTCCCCTCCCCCTCCCCCCCTCCCCCTCCTCCCCCCCCTCCCCCCTCCCCCTCCCCCTCCCCCCTCCCTCCCCTCCTCCCCTCTCCCCCCCCTCCCCCTCCCCCTCTCCCCCCCCTCCCTCCCCCCTCCCCCTCCCCCTCCCCCCCCCCTCCCCCCTCCCCCCCCTCCCCCCCCCCTCCCTCCCCCCTCCCCCCCCCCTCCCTCCCCCTCCCCCCCCCTCCCCCCTCCCTCCCCCCCCCCTCCCCCCTCCCCTCCCCCCCCCCTCCCCCCTCTCCCTCCCCCCCCTCCCCCCTCCCCCTCCTCCCCCCCCCCTCCTCCCCCCCCTCCCTCCCCCCCCTCCCTCCCCCCTCCCCCTCCCCCCCCCCTCCCCCCCTCCCCCCCTCCCCCCCCCCTCCTCCCCCCCCCCTCCCCTCCCCCTCCCCCCCCTCCCCTCCCCCTCCTCCCCCTCCCCCCCCCCTCCCCCCCCTCCTCCCTCTCCCCTCCCCCTCCCCCCCCCCTCCTCCCCCCCTCCCCCCTCCCCTCCCCCCCCCCTCCTCCCTCCCCCCCCTCCTCCCTCCCTCCCCCCCCCCTCCCCCCTCCTCCCCCTCCCCCCTCCCTCCTCCCCCTCCTCTCCCTCCCCCCCTCCCCCCCCTCCCCCCTCCCTCCCCCCCCTCTCCTCCCCCCCTCCCCCTCCCCTCCCCCCCCTCCCCCCCTCCCCCCCCCCTCCCCCCCTCCCCCCCCTCCCTCCCCCCCCTCCCCTCCCCCCCCCCTCCCCCTCCCCCCCTCCCCTCCCCCTCCCCCCCCTCCCCCCCTCCCCTCCTCCCCCTCCCCCCCTCCCCCTCCCCCTCCCTCCCCCCCCTCCCTCCCCCTCCCCCTCCCCTCCCCCCCTCCCCCTCCTCCTCCCCCCCCCCTCCCTCCCCCTCCCCCCCCTCCCTCCCCCTCCCCCCCCCCTCCCCCCTCCCCCCCTCCCCCCCTCCCCCCCCTCCTCCCCCCCTCCTCCCCTCCCCCCCCCCTCCCCTCCCCCTCCTCCCCTCCCCCCCTCCCCTCCCCCCTCCCCTCTCCTCCCCCCTCCCCTCCCCCTCCCCCTCCCCCCTCCCTCCCCCCCCCTCCCTCCCCCCCTCCCCCCCTCCTCCCCCCCTCCCTCCCCCCCTCCTCCCCTCCCCCCTCCCCCCCTCCCCCCCCTCCCCCCCTCCCCCCCCCCTCCCCCCCCTCCCCTCCCCCCTCCCTCCCCCCCCCCTCCCTCCCCCCCCTCTCCCCCCCCCCTCCCTCCCCCTCCCTCCCCCCCTCCCCCTCCCCCCTCCCCTCCCCCTCCCTCCCCCCCCTCCCCTCCCTCCCCCCCTCCCCCCCCTCCCCCCCCCCTCCCCTCCCCCCCCCCTCCCCCTCCCTCCCCCCCCTCCCCTCCTCCCCCCCCTCCCCCCTCCCCTCCCCCCTCCCCTCCCCCTCCCTCCCCCCCCTCCTCCCTCTCCCCTCCCCTCCCCCTCCACCTCCCTCCCCCCTCCCCCCTCCCCCCCCTCCCCCCCCCTCCTCCCTCCCCCCCCTCCCCCTCCCCCTCTCCCCCCTCCCCTCCCCCCCTCCCCCTCCCCCCCTCCCTCCCCCCTCCCCCCCCTCCCCCCCTCCCTCCCCCCCTCCCCTCCCCCCTCCCCCCCCTCCCCCCCCCCTCCCCCTCCCCCCTCCCTCCCCCCCCTCTCCCCTCCCCCCTCCCCCTCCCTCCCCCCCTCCCCCTCCCCCCCCCCTCCCCCTCCCCTCCCTCCCCCCCCTCCCCTCCCCCCCCCCTCCCTCCCCCCCCTCCCCCTCCCCCCTCCCCCCCCTCCCTCCCCCCCTCCCCCCCTCCCCCCCCCCTCCCCCTCCCTCCTCCCCTCTCCCCTCCTCCCCCCCTCCCCTCCTCCTCCCCTCCCCCCCCTCCCCCCCCCCTCCCCCTCCCCCCCCCCTCCCCCTCCTCCCCCTCCCCTCCTCCCCCCTCCCCTCCTCTCCTCCCCTCTCTCTCCCCCCCCCCTCCCTCTCCCCTCCCCCCCCCTCCCCTCCCCCCTCCCCCCCTCCCCCCCCCCTCCCCTCCCTCCCCCCTCCCTCCCCCCTCCCCCTCCCCCCCCTCCCCTCCTCTCCCTCCCCCCCCCCTCTCCCTCCCTCCCCCCTCCCCCCCCCCTCCCCCCCTCCCTCCCCCCTCCCCCCCTCCCCCCTCCCCCCTCCCTCCCCCCCCCTCTCCCCCTCCTCCCCCCCCCCTCCCTCCCCTCCCCCCCTCCTCCCCCCTCTCCCCCTCCCCCCCTCCCCCCTCCCCCTCCCTCCCCCTCCCCCCCTCCCCCCCTCCTCCCTCCCCCTCCCCCCCTCCCCTCCCCCCCCCTCCCCTCCCCCCCCTCCCCCTCCCTCCCCCTCCCTCCCCTCCCCCTCCTCCCTCTCCCCCCCTCCCTCCCCCCTCCCCCTCCCCCCCCTCCCCCCCCTCCCCCCCTCCCCCCTCCCCCCCTCCCCCCCCTCCCCTCCCTCCCCCCCTCCCCCCTCCCCCCCCTCCCTCCCCCCCTCCCCCCCTCCCCCCTCCCTCCTCCCCCCCCCCTCCCTCCCCTCTCCCTCCTCCCCCTCCCTCCCCCCCCTCCCCCCCCCTCCCTCCCCTCCCCTCCCCCCCCCTCCCCCCTCCTCCCCCTCCCCTCCCCCTCCCCCTCTCCCCTCCCCCCCCCTCCTCCCTCCCCCCCCTCCCCCCTCCCCCCCCTCCCCCCCCTCCCTCCCCCCCTCCTCCCCCCCCTCCCTCCCCTCCCCCTCCCCCCCCCTCCTCCCCCCCCCTCCCCCCCCTCCCCCCTCCCCCTCCCTCCCCTCTCCCCCTCCCTCCCCCCCTCCCCTCCTCCCCCTCCCTCCCCCTCCCCCCCTCCTCCCCCCCCCCTCCCCTCCCCCCCTCCTCCCCCCCCCCTCCCCCCCTCCCCCTCCCCCCCCTCCCCCCCCCCTCCCCCCCCTCCCCCTCTCCCCCCCCCCTCCTCCCCCCCCTCCCCCCTCCCCCCCCTCCCCCCCTCCCCCCCTCCCTCCTCTCCCCCTCCCCCCCCCCTCCCTCCCCCCCCTCCCTCCCCCCCCTCCCTCTCCCCCCCTCCCCCCCTCCCCCCTCCCCCTCCCTCCCCCCCCCCTCCCCTCCCTCCCCTCCCCCTCCTCCCCCCCTCCCCTCCCCCCCTCTCCCCCTCCCCCCCCCTCCCCTCCCCCCTCCCCCCCTCCCCCTCCTCCCCCCCCCCTCCCCCTCCCCCCCCCCTCCCCTCCCCCCCTCCCCCCCCTCCCCCCCCCTCTCCCCCCCTCCCCCCCTCCCCCCCCCCTCCCCTCCCTCCCCCCCCCCTCCCCCCCCTCCCCCTCCCTCCCCCCCTCCCCCCCCCCTCCCCCCCCTCCCCCTCCCCCTCCTCCCCCCCTCCCCCCCCCCTCCCCCTCCCTCCCCTCCCCCCCTCCCCTCCCCCCCTCCCCTCCCCCCCCTCCCCCCTCCCCCCCCTCCCCTCCCTCCCCTCCCCCTCCCCCCCTCCCCTCCCCTCCCCTCCCCCCCCCCTCCCCCCTCCTCCCCTCCCCCCCCTCTCCCCCTCCCTCCCCTCCCCCCTCTCCCCCTCCCTCCCCTCCCCCCCCCTCCCTCCTCCCCCCCTCCCCCTCCCCTCTCCCCTCCCCCCCTCCCCTCCCCTCCCCCCCTCCCTCCCCCTCCCCTCCCCTCCCCCCCCTCCCTCCCCTCCCCCTCCCCTCCCCCTCCCCTCCCCCCCCCTCCCCCCCTCCCCCTCCCCTCTCCCCCCCCCCTCCCCCCCCTCTCCCCCCTCCCCTCCCTCCCCCCCTCCCCCCCTCCCTCCCTCCCCTCCCCCTCCCCCTCCCTCCCCCTCCCTCCCCCCCTCCCCTCTCCCCCTCCCTCCCTCCCCCCTCCCTCCCCCCCCTCCCCCCTCCCCTCCCCCCCCTCCCCCTCCCTCCCCCCCCTCTCCCCCCCCTCCCCTCCCCCTCCCCCCTCCCTCCCCCTCCCCTCCCTCCCCCCCCTCCTCCCCCTCCCCCCCCTCCCTCCCCTCCCCCTCTCCCTCCCCCTCTCCCCTCCCCCCCCTCCCCCCTCCCCTCCCCCTCCCCCCCTCCCCTCCCCCTCCCCCCCTCCCCTCCCCCCCCTCCCCCTCCCTCCCCCCTCCCCTCCTCCCCTCCCTCCTCCTCCCTCCCCTCCCCTCCCCCCTCCCCTCCCCTCACCTCCTCCTCCCCCCCCTCCCCCCTCCCCTCCCCCCTCCCCCCCTCCCCCCCCTCTCCCCTCCCCCTCCCTCCCCCCTCTCCCCTCCTCCCCTCCCCTCCCTCCCCCCCCTCCCCTCCCCCCTCCCCTCCCCCTCCCCCCTCCCCCCCCTCCCCTCCCCCCCTCCCCCTCCCTCCCCCCCTCCCCTCCCTCCCTCCCCCCCCTCCCTCCCCCTCCCCTCCCCCCTCCCCCCCTCTCCCCCCCCTCCTCCCTCTCCCCCCCCTCCCCCCCTCCCCCTCCCCCCTCCCCTCCCCTCCCTCCCCCCCCCCTCCCTCCCCCCCCCCTCCCCCCCCTCCCCTCCCCCCCCTCCCTCCCCCTCCTCCCCCCCCTCCCTCCCCCCCCTCCCCCCCTCCCCCCTCCCCCTCCCCTCCCCCCCCCCTCCCCCCCTCCCTCCCCCCCCTCCCCCCTCCCCCCCCCTCCCCTCCCCTCCCCCCCCTCCCCCCCCTCCCTCTCCCCCTCCCTCCCCCCCCTCCCCTCCCCCCCCCCTCCCCCCCCTCCCCCCTCCCCCCCCCCTCCTCCTCCCCCTCCCCCCCCTCCCCCCCCTCCCTCTCCCCCTCCCCCCTCCCCCCTCCCCCTCCCCTCCCCCCCTCCCTCCCCTCCCCCCCCCCTCCCCCCCCTCCCCTCCCTCCCCCCCCCTCCCCCCCCCCTCCTCCCCCCCCTCCCCCCCTCCCCCCCTCCTCCCCTCCCCCCCTCCCCCTCCCTCCCCCCTCTCCCCCTCCCCCTCCCCCTCCCCTCCCTCTCCCCCCCCTCCCCCCCCCCTCTCCTCCCCCCTCCCCCTCCCCCTCCTCCCCCCCCCCTCCCTCCCCCCTCCCCCCCCCCTCCCTCCCCCCCCTCCTCCCCCCCCTCTCCCCCCTCCCCCCCTCCCTCCCCCCCTCCCCCTCCCCCCCCCCTCCCCCTCCCTCCCCTCCCCCCCCTCTCCCCTCTCCCCCTCTCCTCCCCCCCCCCTCCCCCCCCTCCCCCCCCCTCCCCCCCTCCCCTCCCCCCCCCCTCCCTCCCCTCCCCCCTCCCCCCCCTCTCCCCCCCTCCCCCCCTCCCCTCCCCCCCCCCTCCCCTCCCCTCTCCCTCCCCCCCTCCCCCCCCCCTCCCCCCCCCCTCCCCTCCTCCCTCCCCCCTCCCCTCCCCCCCCTCCCCCTCCCCTCCTCCCCCTCCCTCCCCCCCCCTCTCCCCCCCCTCTCCCCCCCCCTCCCCCCCCTCCTCCCCTCCCCTCCCCCCTCCCCTCCCCTCCCCCCCCCCTCCCCCCTCCCTCCCCCCCCCCTCCCCTCCCCCCCCCCTCCCCCCCTCTCCCCCTCCCCCCCCTCCCCCCCCCCTCCCTCCCTCCTCCCCCCCCTCCTCCCCCCCCCCTCCCCCCTCTCCCTCCCCCCCTCCCTCCCCCCCCCTCCCCCTCCCCCCCCCCTCCCCCCCCCCTCCCCCTCTCCCCTCCCCCCCCTCCCCCCCCCCTCCCCCCCCTCCCCCCCCCTCCCCTCCCCCCCTCCCCCTCCTCCCCTCCCCCTCCCTCCCCCCCTCCCCTCCCCTCCCCCCCTCCCCCCCCCCTCCCCCCCTCCCCCTCCCCCTCCCCTCCCCCCCTCCCTCCCCCCCTCCCCTCCCCCCCCTCCCCCCTCCTCCCCCCCTCCTCCCCCCCCCCTCCCCCCCCTCTCCCTCCCCTCCCCTCCCCCCTCCCTCCCCCCTCCCCCCCCCCTCCCTCCCCTCCCCCCCCTCCCCCCCCCCTCCCCTCCCCCCCCTCCCCCCCCTCCCCCCCTCCCCCCTCCCCCCCCTCCCCTCCTCCCCCCTCTCCCCCTCCCCCCCTCCCCCCCCTCCCCCTCCCCTCCCCCTCCCCCCTCCTCTCCCCTCCCTCCCTCCCCCCCCTCCCTCCCCCCCCCCTCCCCCTCCCCCCTCCCCTCCCCCCCCCCTCCCTCCCCCCCTCCCCCCTCTCCTCCCTCCCCCCCTCCCTCCCCTCCCCCCTCCCCTCCCCCCCTCCCCTCCCCCCCTCCTCCCCCCCCTCCCCCCTCCCTCCCCCTCCCCCCTCCCTCCCTCCCTCCCCCTCTCCCCCCCTCCCCCCCCTCCTCCCCCTCCCCCCCCTCCCTCCCCCCTCCCCCTCCCCCCCCCCTCCTCCCCCCCCTCCCCCTCCCCCCCCTCCCTCCCCCCCCCCTCCCCTCCCCCTCCCTCCCCTCCCCCCCCCCTCCCCCCCCCCTCTCCCCTCCCCCCTCCCCCCCTCCCCCTCCCCCTCCCCCCCCCTCCCCCTCCCCCCTCCCCCCCTCCCCCCTCCCCCCCTCCCCCCCCTCCCCCCCTCCCCCCCTCCCCTCCCCCCTCTCCCTCCCCCTCCCCCCCTCCCTCCTCCCTCCCCCCCCCCTCCCCTCTCCCTCCCCCCCTCCCCCCCCCTCCCTCCCCCCCCCCTCCCCCTCCCTCCCCCTCCCCCCCCTCCCTCCCCCTCCCCCCCTCCCCCCCCTCCCCTCCCCCCCCTCCCCCTCCCCCCCCCCTCCTCCCCCCCTCCCCCCCTCCCCCTCCCCCCCCTCCCCCCCCTCCCCCCCCCCTCCCCTCCCCCCTCCCCCTCCCCCCTCCCTCCCCCTCCCCTCCCTCCCCCCCTCTCCCCCCCCCCTCCTCCCCCTCCCCCCCCCCTCCCCCCCCTCCCCCCCTCCTCCCCTCCCCCCCCTCCCTCCCCCCCCTCCCTCCCCTCCCCCTCCCCTCCCCCCCCTCCCTCCCCCTCCCCCCCTCCCCTCCCCCTCCCCCCCCTCTCCCCCCCCTCCCCCTCCCTCCCCCCTCCCCCTCCCTCCCCCTCCCCCCCCCCTCCCTCCCCCCCCTCCTCCCCCCCTCCCCTCCCCCCCCCCTCCCCCTCCCCCCTCCCTCCCCTCCCCCTCCCCCCCCTCCCCTCCCCTCCCCCCTCCTCCCTCTCCTCCCCCCCCTCCCCCCCCTCCCCCTCCTCCTCCCCCCCCCCTCCCTCCCCTCCCCCCCCTCCCCCTCCCCCTCCCCCCCTCCCCCTCCCCCCCTCCCCCCCCTCCCTCCTCCCCTCCCCCCCCTCCCCCTCCCCCCTCCCCCTCCCCCTCCCCCCCTCCCCTCCCCTCCCCCCCTCCTCCCCCCCCTCCTCCCCCCTCCCCCCCTCCTCCTCCCCTCCCCCCCTCTCCCCCCCCCCTCTCCCCTCTCCCCTCCCCCTCCTCCCCCCTCCCTCCCCTCTCCCCCTCCCCCCTCCTCCCCCCCTCCCCTCCCCCCTCCTCCCCCCCCTCCCCCCCCCTCCCTCCCCCCCTCCCTCCCCTCCCCCCCCCCTCCCCTCCCCCCCTCCCCCCTCCCTCCCCCTCCCCCCCTCCCCTCCCCCTCCCCCCCTCTCCCCCCCCCCTCCCCCTCCCCTCCCCCCCTCCCCCCTCCCCCCCTCCCCTCCCCCCTCCCTCCCCTCCCCCCCTCCCTCCCCCCCTCCCCCTCCCCCCTCCCCTCCCCCTCCCCCTCCTCCCCCTCCCCTCCCTCCCCCCCTCCCCCCCTCCCCTCCTCTCCCCCCCCTCCCTCCCCTCTCCCCCCCTCCCCCCCCCCTCCCCTCTCCCCCCTCCCCCCTCCCCCTCCCCCCCCTCCCCCCCTCCCCCCTCCCCCCCCTCCTCCCCTCCCCTCCCCCCCCCCTCCCCCCTCCCTCCCCTCCCCCCCCTCCCCCTCCTCCCCCCCTCCCCCTCCTCCCCCCCCTCCCCCCCTCCCTCCCCCCCCTCCTCCCCCTCCCCCCCCCCTCCCCCCCCTCCCCCCCTCCCCCCTCCCCCCTCTCCCCCCCTCCCTCCCCCCCTCTCCCCCCCTCTCCCTCCTCCCCCTCCTCCCCCTCCCCCCTCCCCCCCCCCTCCCCCCCTCCCTCCCCCCCTCTCCCCCCCCTCCCCCTCCCCCCCTCCCCCCTCTCCCCCCCCCCTCCCCTCCCCTCTCCCTCCCCCCTCCCCCCCCTCCCCCCCTCCCCTCCCCCCCCTCCCCCCCCTCCCCCCCCTCCCCCCCCCCTCCCCTCCCCCCTCCCCCTCCCCCTCTCCCCCCTCCCTCCTCCCCCCCTCCCCTCCCCCCCTCCCCCCTCCTTCCCCCCCCCCTCCCCCCCCTCCCCTCCCCCCCCCTCCCCCCCCCCTCCCCTCCCCCCCCTCCCCTCCCCCTCCCCCCCCTCCCCCCCCTCCCCTCCCCCCTCCCCCCCTCCTCCCCCCCTCCCCCCCCCCTCCCCTCCCCCTCCCCCCCCCCTCCCCCCCCCTCCCCCCCTCCCTCCCCTCCCCCCCCTCCCTCCTCCCCTCCTCCCCCTCCCCTCCCCCCCCTCCCCCCCCTCCCCCCTCCCTCCCCCCCCTCCCCTCCCCCCCCCCTCCTCTCCCCCTCCCTCCCCCCCCTCCCCCCCCTCCCCCTCCCTCCCCTCCCTCCCCCCCCTCCCCCTCCCCCCCCCCTCCCCCCCCTCCCCCCTCCCTCCCCCCCCCCTCTCCCTCCCCCCCCTCCCTCCCCCCCCCCTCCCCCTCCCCCCCCTCCCTCTCCCCTCCCCCTCCCTCCCCTCCCCTCCCCCCCTCCCCCTCCCCCCCCTCCTCCCCCTCCCCCCCCCCTCCCCCCCCTCCCCCCCCCTCCCCCCTCCCCCCTCCCCCCCCTCCCTCCCCCTCCCCCCCTCCCCCCTCCCCTCCCCCTCCCCTCCCCCCCCCCTCCCCTCCCCCTCCCCCCTCCCCCTCCTCTCCCTCCCCCTCCTCCCTCCCCCCCCCCTCCCTCTCCCCCCCCTCCCCCCCCCCTCCCCCCTCCCCCCCTCCCCTCCTCCCCCCCCTCCCCCCCCTCCCCTCCTCCCCTCCCCTCCCCCCTCCCCCTCCCCCCCCTCCCCCTCCCCCCTCCCCCCCCTCCTCCCCCTCCCCCCCTCCCCCCCTCCCCCTCCTCCCCCCCCTCCCCCCCCCCTCTCCCCCCCTCCCCCTCCCCCCCCCCTCCCCCTCCCCCCCCCTCCCTCCCTCCCTCCCCTCCTCCCCTCCCTCTCCCCCCTCCCCCTCCCCCCTCTCCTCCCCCCCCTCCCCCTCCTCCCCCCCCCCTCCCCCCCCTCCCCCCCCCCTCCCTCCCCCCCCTCCCCCCCCCCTCCCCTCCCCTCCCCCCTCCCCCCCCTCCCCCTCCCCCCCCTCCCCTCCCCCCCCCTCCCCCCCCTCCCCCCCCCCTCCCCTCCCCCCCCTCCCCTCCCCTCTCCCCCCCTCCCCCCCTCCCCCCCCTCCCCCCTCCCCCCCTCCCCCTCCCCCCTCCCTCTCCCCTCCCCCCCCTCCCTCCCCCCCCCCTCCCCCCCTCCCCCCCTCCCCCCCCCCTCCCTCCCTCCCCCCCTCCCCCCCCTCCTCCCCCCCTCCCCTCCTCTCCCCCCTCCCCCCCCTCCTCCCCTCCCCCCCCCCTCCCCCCTCCCCCCCTCCTCCCCCCCCCCTCCCCCTCCCCCCCCCCTCCCCCTCCCCTCCCCCCCCTCCCCCCTCCCCCTCCCTCCCCCCCTCCCCCCTCCCCCCTCTCCTCCCCCCCCCCTCCTCCCCCCCCTCCCCCCCCCCTCCCCCCTCCCCCCCTCCCCCCTCCCTCCCTCCCCCTCCCCCCCTCCCCCCCCCTCCCCCCCCTCCCCCCCCCCTCCCCTCCCTCCCCTCCCCCTCCCCTCCCCCCCCTCTCCCCTCCCCCCCCTCTCCCCCCCCTCCCTCCCCCTCCCCCTCCCCCCCCTCCCTCCCCCCTCCTCCCCCTCCCCCCTCCTCCTCCCCCCTCCCCCCCTCCCCTCCCCCTCCCCCCCCTCCCCCCCTCCCCTCCCCCCCCCCTCCCCCCTCCCCTCCCCCCCCCCCCTCCCCCCCCCCTCCCCCCCCTCCTCCCCCCCTCCCCCCTCCCCTCCCCTCCCTCCCCCCCCTCCCCCTCCCCCTCCCCCCCCTCCCCCCCCCCTCCCCTCCCCCCCTCTCCCCTCCCCTCCCCCCTCCCCCTCTCCCTCCCCCCCCTCCCCCCCCCCTCCCCCCTCCCCCTCCTCCCCTCCCCCCCTCCCCTCCCCCCCTCCCCCCCTCCCCCCCCCCTCCTCCCTCCCTCCCCCTCCCCCCTCCCCCCCCCCTCCCCTCCCCCCTCCCCTCCCCCTCCCCCCCCCTCCCCCTCCCCCTCCCCCCCTCTCCCCTCTCCCTCCCCCCTCCCCCTCCCCCCCCTCCCCCCCCTCCCCTCTCTCTCCCTCCCCCCTCCCCTCCCCCCCCCCTCCCCTCCCTCCTCCCCCTCTCCCTCCCCTCCTCCCCCCCCCCTCCCCTCCCCCCCTCCCCCTCCCCCCTCCCTCCCCCCCCCCTCCCCCTCCCCTCCCCCCCTCCCCCCCCCCTCCCCTCTCCCCCCCCCCTCCCCCTCCCCCCCCTCCCCCCCCCCTCCCCCTCCCCCTCCCCCCCCTCCCCCTCCCCTCCCCCCCTCCCCCTCTCCCCTCCCCCCCCCCTCCCCCCCCTCCCCCTCCCCCCCTCCTCCCCCCCCTCCTCCCCCCCCTCCCCCCTCCTCCCCTCCCCCCCTCCCCCTCCCCCCCTCCCCTCCCCCTCCCTCCCCCCTCCCCTCCCCCCCTCCTCCCCCCTCCCCCCCCTCCCCCCCTCCCCCCCCCCTCCCCCCCCCCTCCCCCCCCTCTCCCCCTCCCCCCTCCCCTCCCCCCCCCCTCCCTCCCTCCCTCCCCCTCCCCCCCCTCCCCCCCCTCCCCCTCCCCCCCCCCTCCCCCCTCCTCCCCCTCCCTCCCCCCCCTCTCCCCCCCCCCTCCCTCCCCCCCCTCTCCCCCTCCCCCCCCTCTCCCCCCCCTCCCTCCCCCCCCTCCTCCCCCCCCCCTCCCCTCCCCCCTCCCCCCCCCCTCCCCCTCCCCCTCCCCTCCCCCTCCCCCCCCTCCCCCCCCCCTCTCCCCTCCCCCTCCCTCCCCCCCCTCCCCCCCCTCCCCCCCCCCTCCCCCCCTCCCCCCCCTCCCCCCCTCCCCTCCCCCCCCCCTCCCCCTCCCCCCCCTCCCCCCCCCCTCTCCCCCCTCCCTCCCCCCCCCCTCCCCCCCCTCCCCCCCTCCCTCCCCCTCTCCCCTCCCCCCCTCCTCCCCCCCCTCCCCCCTCCCCCCCCTCTCCCCCTCCCTCCCCCCCCTCCCCCCTCCCCTCCCCCCCTCCCCCCTCCCCCCCCCCTCCCCCCCTCCTCCCCCCCCCTCCCCCCCTCCCCCCCCTCCCTCCCCCTCCCCCCCCTCCCCCCCTCCCCCCCCTCCCCCTCCCCTCTCCCCCCTCTCCCCTCCCCCCCCTCCCCCCCTCCCCCTCCCCCTCCCCCTCCCCTCCCCCCCTCTCCCCCTCTCCCCCCCTCCCCTCCCTCCCCCCCCCCTCCCCCCCTCCCCCTCCCCCTCCCCCCCCTCCCCCTCCCCCCCCTCCCTCCCCCCCCCCTCCCCCTCCCCCCCCTCCCCCCTCCCCCCTCCCCCCCCCTCCCTCCCCCCCCCCTCCCCCCCCCCTCCTCCCCCTCCCCCCCCCCTCCCCCCTCCTCCCCCCCCTCCCCCCTCCCCCTCCCCCCCCTCCCCCTCCCCCCCCTCCCCCTCCCCCCCCTCCCCCCTCTCCCCCCCCCCTCCCCCCCCCCTCCTCCCCCCCTCCCCCCCTCCCCTCTCCTCCCCTCCCCCCCTCCCCCCCCCTCCCCCCCCTCCCCTCTCCCCCCTCCCCTCCCCCTCCCTCCCCCCCCTCCCCCTCCCCCCCCTCCCCCCTCCCCTCCCCCCCCTCTCCTCCCCCCCCCCTCCCCCCTCCCCCCTCCCCCTCTCCTCCCCCCCCTCCCCCCCCCTCCCCCCCCCTCCTCCCCCCCCCTCTCCCCCTCCTCCCCCCTCCTCCCCCTCCCCCTCCCTCCCCTCCCCCTCTCCCCCTCTCCCCCCTCCCCTCCCCCCCTCCCCCCTCCTCCCCCCCCTCTCCCCCTCCTCCCCTCCCCCCCTCCCCCCCTCCCCCTCCCCCCCTCCCTCCCCCCTCCCCCTCCCCCCCCTCCTCCCCCTCCCTCTCCCCTCCCCCCTCCCCCTCCCTCCCCCCCTCCCCCCCCTCCCCCTCCCCCCCTCCCCCCCTCCCCTCCCCCTCCCCCCCCCCTCCCCCTCCTCCCCCCCCCCTCCCCCCCCCCTCCCCCCCCTCCCCCTCCCCCCCTCCCCCTCCCCCCCTCCCCTCCTCCCCCCCCTCTCCCCCCCTCCCCCCCTCTCCTCCCCCCCTCCCCCCCCTCCCTCCCCCTCCCCTCCCCCCCTCCCCCCCCCCTCCCCTCCCCCCCTCCTCCCCCCTCTCCCCTCCCCCCTCCTCCCCCCTCCCCTCCCCCCCCCCTCCCCCTCCCCCTCCCCCCCCCCTCCCTCCCCTCCCCCCCTCCCTCCCCCCCCCCTCCCCCTCCCCCCTCCCTCCCCCCCCTCCCCCCCCCCTCCCCCCCCTCCCCTCCCCCCCCCCTCCCTCCCCCCCTCCCCTCCCCCCCTCCCCCCTCCCCCCCTCCCTCCCCCCCCCCTCCCCCTCCTCCTCCCCCCCCTCTCCTCCCCCTCCCCCCCCCCTCCCCCCCTCCCCCCCTCCCTCCCCCCCCCCTCCCCCCTCCCCCCTCCCTCCCCCCCTCCCCTCCCCCCCCCCTCCCCCCCTCCCCCTCCCCCTCCTCCCCCCCTCCCTCCCCCCCCTCCCCCTCCCCCCCCTCCCCCTCCCCCCCCCCTCCCCCCCCCTCCCCCTCCCTCCCCTCCCCCCTCCCTCCCCCCTCCCCCTCCCCCCCCTCTCCCCCCTCCTCCCCCTCCCCCCCCTCTCCCCCCCCCCTCCCCTCCCCCCCTCCCCCTCCTCCCCCTCCCCCCCCTCCCCCCTCCCCTCCCCCCCTCCCCCCCTCCCCCCTCCCCCCCCCCTCCCCCCCTCCCCCTCCCCCCCCCCTCCCCCCCCCCTCCCCCTCCCCCCCCTCCCCCCTCCCCCCCCCCTCCCCTCCCCCCCCTCCCCCTCCCCCCCCTCCCTCTCCCCCTCCCTCCCTCCCCCCCCTCCCTCCCCCCCCTCCCCCCCCTCCCCCCCTCCCCCCCCCTCCCCCCCCTCCCCCTCCCCCCCCTCCCCCCCCCTCCCCTCCCCCTCCCCTCCCCCCCCTCCCCTCTCCCCCCTCCCCCCCCTCCCCTCCCCCCCCCCTCCCCCCCTCTCCCCTCCCCCCTCCCCCCCTCCTCCCCCCCTCCCTCCCCCTCCCTCCCCCCCTCCCTCCCTCCTCTCTCTCCCCCCCTCCCCCTCCCCTCCCCTCCCCCCCCCCTCCCCCCCCTCCCCCTCCCCCTCCCCCTCCCCCCCCTCCCCTCCTCCCCCCCTCCCTCCCCCCCCCCTCCCCTCCCCCCCTCCCCCCCCTCCCCTCCCCTCCCCCCCTCCCCCCTCCTCCCCTCCCCCCCCCCTCCTCCCCCCTCCCCCCCCCCTCCCCCCCCTCCCTCCCCCTCCCCTCTCCCTCCCCCCCTCCCCTCCCCCCCCCTCCCCCCCCTCCCCCCCTCCCTCTCCCCCCCTCCTCCCCCCCCTCCCCTCCTCCCCCCCCTCCCCTCCCCCCTCCCCCTCCCCCCCTCCTCCCCCTCCCCCCCCCCTCCCCCTCCCCTCCTCCCCCCTCCCCTCCCCCCCTCCCCCCCCTCTCCCTCCCCTCCCCCTCCCTCCCCCCCCTCCCCCTCCCCCCTCCCCTCCCCTCCTCCCCCCCCCCTCCCTCCCCCCCCCTCCTCCCCCCCCTCCCCCCTCCCCCCCTCCCCCTCCCCCCCCTCCCCCCCTCTCCCCCTCCCCCCCTCCCCCCCCTCTCCCCTCCTCCCCCTCCCCCCCCCCTCCCCCCCCCCTCCCCCCCTCCCCTCCCCCCTCCCTCCCCCCCCTCCCCTCCCCCCCCTCCCCCCCCCCTCCCCCTCCCCCCCCCCTCCCCCCCCCCTCCCCTCCCTCCCCCTCCCCTCCCCCCCTCCCCCTCCCCCCCTCCCCCCCCTCCCCCCCCTCCCTCCTCCCCCCCCTCCTCCCCCCCCCCTCCCCCTCCCCCCCCCTCCCCCCCCCCTCCCCCTCCCTCCCCTCCCCCCTCCCCCCCCTCCCCCCCCCTCCCTCCCCTCCTCCCCTCCCCCCCTCCCCCTCCCCCCCCCATCCTCCCCTCCCCCCCCTCCCCCCCCTCCCTCCCCTCCCCCCCTCCTCCCCTCCCCCCCCTCCCCCTCCCCCCTCCCTCTCCCTCCCCCCCCTCCCCCTCTCCCCCTCCCCCTCTCCTCCCCCCTCCCTCCCCCCCCCTCCCCCCCTCCCCCCCCCCTCCCCCCCTCCTCCCCCTCCCCTCCCCCCCTCCCCCCCTCCCCCCCCTCCCTCCCCCCCTCCCTCCCTCTCCCTCCCCCCTCCCCTCCCCCTCTCCCCCTCCTCCCCCCCCCCTCCCCCTCCTCCCCCCCCTCTCCCTCCTCCCCCCCTCCCCTCCCCCCTCTCCCTCCCTCCCTCCCCCTCCCCCCTCCCCCCCCTCCCCCCCTCCCCCCCCTCCCCCCTCCCCCCTCCCCCTCCCCCCCCTCCCCCTCCCCTCCCTCCTCCCCCTCTCCCCCCCTCCCCTCCCCCCCCTCCCCCTCCCCCCTCCCCCCCCTCCCCCCCCCTCCCCCCCTCCCCCTCCTCCCTCCCCCTCCCTCCCCCCCCCCTCCCCCCTCCCTCCCCCCTCCCCCTCTCCCCTCTCCCCCCCCCCTCCCCTCCCTCCCCCCTCCCCCCCCCCTCCTCCCCCCCCTCCCCTCCCTCCCCTCCCCCCTCCTCCCCCCCCCCTCCCCCTCCCCCTCCCCCCTCCCCCCCCCCTCCCCTCTCCCCCCTCCCCTCCCCCCCTCCCCCCCCCCTCCCTCTCCCCCTCCCTCCCTCCCTCCTCCCCCCCCCCTCCCCCCCCCCTCCCCCTCCCCTCCTCCCCCCTCCCCCCTCCCCCTCCCCCCCTCCTCCCCCCCCCTCCCCCCCCTCCCCCCCCCCTCCCCTCCCCCCTCCCCTCCCCCTCCCCCCCCCCTCCCCTCCCCCCCCTCCCCCTCCCCCCCTCCCCCTCCCCCCCTCCCCCCCCCTCCTCCCCCTCCCTCCCCCCTCCCCCCCTCCCTCCCCCCCTCCCCTCCCCCCCCTCCCCCCCCTCTCCCCCCCTCCCCTCCCCCCCTCCCCCCCCTCTCCCCCCCCCTCCCTCCCCCCCTCCTCCCCCCCTCCCCCTCCCCCCCTCCCCCTCCTCCCCCCCTCCCTCCCCCCCCCCTCCCCTCTCCCCCCCCTCCCTCCCCCCTCCCCTCCCCCCTCCCCCTCCCCCCTCCCCCCCTCCCTCCTCCCCCTCTCCCCTCCCCCCTCCCCTCCCCCCCTCCCCCCCTCCCCCCTCCCCCCTCCCCCCCCTCCTCCCTCCCCCCCTCCCCCTCCCCCCTCCTCCCCCTCCCCCCTCCTCCCCCTCCTCCCCCCCTCCCTCCCCCTCCCCCTCCCCCCTCCCCCTCCCCCTCCCCCCCCCCTCCCTCCCCCCTCCTCCCCCTCCCCCCTCCTCCCCCCCTCTCCCCCCCCTCCCCCTCCCCCCCCTCCTCCCCTCCCTCTCCCCCTCTCCCCTCCCCCCTCCCCCCCCCCTCCCCCTCCCTCCCCCCCCCCATCCCTCCCCCTCCCCCCCCCCTCCCTCCCCTCCCCCCCTCCCCCCTCCCCCCTCCCCCCCCCTCCCCCCCCCCTCCCCCCCTCCCCTCCCTCCCCCTCCTCCCCCCCCCTCCCCCCCTCCCCCCTCCTCCCCCCCCTCCCCCCCTCCTCCCCCTCCCTCTCCCCCTCCCCCCCTCCCTCCCCCTCCCCCCCCTCTCCCCCCCCCTCCCCCTCCCCCTCCCCCCTCTCCTCCCTCCCCCCCCTCCCCCCCTCCCCCTCCTCCCCCCCCCTCCCTCCCCCCCCCCTCCCTCTCCCTCCCCCTCCCCCTCCCCTCCCCCCTCCCCCCCTCTCCCTCCCTCCCCCCCTCCCCCCCCCCTCCTCCCCCCCCCCTCCCCCCTCCTCTCCTCCCCCCCCTCCTCCCCCCCCCCTCCCCTCCCCCCTCCCCTCTCCCTCCCCCTCCTCCCCCCCTCCTCCCCCCCCCTCCCCCTCTCCTCCCCCCTCCCCCCCCTCCCCCTCTCCCTCCCCCCCCTCCCCCCCCTCCCCCTCCCCTCCCCCCCCTCCCCCCTCCCCTCCCCTCCCCCCCCTCCCTCTCCCCCTCCCCCTC
The DNA here is from genome assembly GCA_038501795.1 of Pseudopleuronectes americanus. NCBI lineage: Eukaryota > Metazoa > Chordata > Actinopteri > Pleuronectiformes > Pleuronectidae > Pseudopleuronectes > Pseudopleuronectes americanus. Next base: position 63,611 of record JBAMIH010000157.1, read on the forward strand.
CCCCCCCCTCTCCCCCCCCCCTCCCCCTCCCCCCCTCCCCCCCCCTCCCCCTCCCCCCCCTCCCCCCCCCCTCCCTCCCCCCTCCCCCCCCTCCCCCCCCCTCCCCCCCTCTCCCCCCCCTCCTCCCCCCCTCCCCCTCCCCCTCCCCCCCTCCCCCCCCCCTCCCTCCCCCCCTCCCCCCTCCTCCCCTCCCTCCCCCCCCTCCCTCCCCTCCCCCCCCTCCCCCCCTCCCCCCCTCCCCTCCTCCCCCTCTCCCCCCCTCCCCCCCCCTCCCCCTCCCCCCCTCCCCCCTCCCCTCCCCCTCCCCCTCCCCCCCCTCCCCCCCCCCTCCCCCCTCCCCCTCTCCCCCCCCCCTCCCCCCCCCTCCCGCCCCCTCCCCCCCCCTCCCCCTCCCCCTCCCCCCCTCCCCCCCCTCCCCCCCCCCTCCCTCCCCCTCCCACCCTCCCCCCCCTCCCCTCCCCCCCCCCTCCTCCCCCTCCCCTCCCCCCTCCCCCCTCTCCCCCCCTCCCTCCCTCCCCCCCTCCCCCCCCCCTCCCTCCTCCCCCCCCCTCCTCTCCCCCCCCTCCCTCCCCCCTCCTCCTCCCCCCCTCCCCCCCCTCCCCCTCTCCTCCCCCCCTCTCCCCCCCCTCCTCCCCCTCCTCCCCCTCCCCCCCCTCCCCCCCCTCCTCCCTCCCCCCCTCCCCTCCCCTCCCCCCTCTCCCTCTCCCCCCCCCCTCCCTCCCCCTCTCTCTCCCCCTCCCTCTCCTCCTCCCTCCCCCCCCTCCCCCCTCCCCCCCTCCCCCCCCCCTCCCCCTCTCCCCTCCCC